>WNWK01012047.1:0-61520 GCA_009830355.1 Cherax destructor
CCTACTTATACCCCAATCTAATGCATAACATTCATTTTCCACAGTAGAGTATCTTTCTTCCCTTGGTAGAAGCTCTTACTGGCAAAAGATACTGGGAAAGGAGTCTCATCGTAATACTGAAGTAAAACAGCCCCGAGTCCAGAATGAGAGGCATCTGTTCTGAGACAAAAGATTTTATTAACATCTGGTAATTTGAGGACAGGAGGGTTTGAGAATATTCTTTTGATTTGTTCAAAGCATTAGAACAAACCAGAGGTTCTTTAACATTATTTTTTAAAATAGTCTGTGAGAATGGAAGTCAGAACCACTTAAATTTGGAACAAAACTTCTGTAGAAATTTACAGATCCAAGGAAACTTCTTAGCAACTTTTTTGTACTAGGGAAAGTGCTTTCAAGAAGTGAGGGTTATTTGTGTATCTTTCATTATCTTTTGTAATTTTTTTAGGATTTTATAGACATTTATGATGTGTCTTCATGTTTTACATAAGCAAAGAGAATCTTATGTTAGTGCTGATCACATAAGTTGTATTCTTCATGTGATTTAGTAAAGCTTTTAAGCTTTATGTGTCATTCACTTGTTAATCTGTCACTCCAACTGCTAAATTTTTCAAAATTTTCATGTGATTTTTTAACACGTTATTTTCCATAGGTTTCTTGAATTACCTTTAATATTTTCACATTGTATAGTTTTTCTGACAAGTCATTTTAATAATTCGAGAATGAGTATCGAGGCAATATATGAATCCTCTTGGCATCACACCGGTTATATTTTTCCCAAGCGGATTTTTTTTTCTCTTACCAATGTTAATATTTTTTCTTTCATTAAAAAAAATATTCTCAGCCATTTTAGTAGTTTTGTTTTTATTCGTTCCATGTTCTTTACTTTGCAGGATATTCTTTCACGAATAAAGCTGTCGATTTTCTAAAATCTTGTTAAATAATAATAATCTTCCCATGTCACAAACCTATAATGTTTTCAGTCTTATTTTTTCTCTAACATCTACTTTTTTTTAGTTGTTAACCGTAATAGCTTAGTTTTTCTCCATCACAAACAAGTGATATCACATCATCCTTATTGTATTCTCGTCCTTGTATAACGTTATCACATTTTCTGCCTTGAATATATCAACTGGCTTTATTTCAGTTAATTGTATGAGGCTAAAATCCTCTTTGACTAACTGTTGAGTCGAAATTCGAGGTGCAGATTAAGGATGAATTATCATGGTACGATTAGAATTTAGAAATTATCATCAACATTTATAACTCTGTATTTCGTACTATATAATCAAAAATTATATTCAATTACAGTGGACCCTCGGTTTTCGTCGATAATTCTTTCCAGAATGCTGTTCGAGTGCCATTACCGAACGAATTTGTTCCCATAAGGACGAATGTAAATTAGATTAGTCGATTCAGATCCACAAAAATACACTTACAAAAGCACTTACAAAAATACACTTACAAAAATACACTTACAAAAATACACTTACAAAAATACACTTACATAATTGTTCGAGTTGCGAGCTTACGAAAACCGAAGGTCCACTGTATATTATCAAGACTATGCAGCGCAACTCTGTGTATAAACACGATAGAAGCAGGAAGAAATATTCTGCCATAAATGTAAGATCAAATTGGGCAATGTTGCTACTTTCCATAAAATGATGGATTAACACAAAATTTTCAAAAGCCCGGAAGTTAAATGGAAAATAATAATTATGTCAAAGGAAGGTTCATATTCTCCAGGCAGCAGACGCAACTTGCACAACATGTAAGCTACCTAACGCTCCACACCTGCTGGCAAAGCCCCCACACCTGTCACACCAGCTATCCACACCTGCTGTAAACGCCCCCACACCTGTCACACCAGCTATCCACACCTGCTGTAAGACACACGTCCCGCTACCACCTGTTAAAAGTCAACCGTCACTCCAGCTATCCACTTCTGTCAAACGCCCACACCTGGTTCACACTCAGCATCCACACTTCTGCTAACGCCCCACACCTGTCAGCACCACTATCCACACTTGTTACTTTGCTATAAACTTTTAAAATTTAAAGCCCCCACACCTGTCACACCAGCTATCCACACTTTCTGGCAACGCCCCCAAACCTGTCATACCAGCTGGCAACGCCCCACACCTGTCACACCAGCTATCCACACCTGCTGGACGAACTCCCCGACACCTGCTTGATCAACTCCTCCACTAATTCCACCACACCTTCTAGATCAACTCTCGTACACCTGCTAGACCAACACTAGAATTTTACGATTTGCGTATTAAAACATTTTTAGAAATTTTTAGTTATTAGCCACTTAAATATATTTGCTGGCAGAGTCAGAGCCAAATTAAGTAAAGCAGCTGGTCTGCTAAAGTTGTTTAGTTTCTTAACTTGCCTTATTGAAGTATATGCAGGCATTAGTAATCTTTTATTTCCAATACTGTGTTAATCTCTGAACCGCAGAGAATGGTGCCTTAATCACGAATCTGAGCTTGTTTAATCTATATCACATAATTTTTTTTTAATCTTATGATCAATAGTTTGGCTGAGACTGAGAACCACATAGTTATTATGTAATGGATAAATATTATGTAGGTTGCACGATATAAGAAAATCTTATCTTATCGTGAATTCATTATATATATTCAAAACAACCACAGGGGGAGTTGAATGATAGTTCTAGGCCTTTTGTGTTGCAATCAACACGCTCTTGCTTTGCAAGAACTCTTGCTAAGCAAGAACATTCCTCTGAACGAATCTGCTGAAATCTCTTACTCATTTCTGCAACACTGCAAGCTTCTGATGTGTTGATTGCAACACGAAAGGCATAGAGCTATCATTAATCTCCACCTGTGGTTGTTTTGCATCGTGTATATAATGTACCTAGCATCATGTACCTAGCGGAACTAGTTCCGCTAGGTACATGATGTTTGAAGGATTGTTTGGTCCAGTGGTTAGAGCGTCATGAATTTTTACTTTTTTTCCCAAGAGGCGGGTTAAAATAACACGGGTTCGAGCCTCGGCCAGCCACAGTTCTATAATTACTTTATATATATTAATGAAATCATGAAACAAGTGATTTTGAATCATTAACAGAACTGCGCCTAGCCAGGATTCGATTCTGCGTCACCATGCCCAGCCCTGTGAGAACAGAAATTTTTGGTCCAGTGGATACAGTGATGCGTACAGCGTCCTGTTCTCACAGGGCTGGGCATTGTGACGCAGGATCGAATCCTGGCTAGGCGCAGTTCTGTTAATGATTCAAAATCTCTCGTTTCATGATTTCATTAAGAACTGTAGCTAGCAGTTATGTTAATGATTATATATATAAATTTTTATATATATATATATATATATATATATATATATATATATATATATATATATATATATATATATATATATATATATATATATATATATGTCGTGCCGATTAGGTAAAACTGGTCAATTAGCAAGAACTCATCTAAAATTAAGTCCTTTTTAAAAATTTCTCTTATACGTTTAAAGATATATTTTTTTCATTTATGTTAATTTAAAAATTTATAATTTTGTACCAAGAGAAACTTTGAAAACCTACCTAACCTTATTACAACAAGCGCAATTTAATTTAGCCTAACCCAACTAAATATATTTTAGATACGTTAACATTAATTTAATAATAAACAAACACAATGAAATATATTTTTTTCGTTATGTTCAGAATGATTTTGGCTAAATTATTACATACACAAATTTTCACTTGTCTTATATGGCAAGGTGAGCGTTGCTATTTAAGCCAAAATCGCAAGTTTTACCTAATCGGCACGACATATATATATATATATATATATATATTTTTTTTTTTTTATTAACACATCGGCCGATTCCCACCAAGGCAGGGTGGCCCGAAAAAGAAAAACTTTCATCATCATTCACTCTATCACTGTCTTGCCAGAAGGGTGCTTTACACTACAGTTATAAAACTGCAACATTTACACCCCTCCTTCAGAGTGCCGGCACTGTACTTCCCATCTCCAGAACTCAAGTCCGGCCTGCCGGTTTCCTGAATCCCTTCATAAATGTTACTTTGCTCACACTCCAACAGCACGTCAAGTATTAAAACCATATGCCTCCATTCACTCCTATCAAATACGCTCACACATGCTTGCTGGAAATCCAAGCCCCTCGCACACAAAACTTCCTTTACCCCCTCCCTCCAACCTTTCCTAGGCCGACCCCTACCCCGCCTTCCCTCCACTACAGATCCATACACTCTCGAAGTCACTCTGTCTCGTTCCATTCCTCTACATGTCCAAACCACCTCAACAACCCTCCTCAGCTCTCTGGACAATCGTTTTGGTAATCCCGCACCTCCTCCTAATTTCCAAACTCCGAATTCTCTGCATTATATTCACACCACACATTGACCTCAGACATGACATCTCCACTGCCTCCAGCCTTCTCCTCGTTGCAACATTCATCACCCATGCTTCACACCCATATAAGAGCGTTGGTATAACTATACTTTCATACATTCCCTCTTTACTTCCATGGACAAGGTTCTTTGTCTCCACAGACTCCGAAGTGCTCCACTCACCCTTTTCCCTCATCAATTCTATGATTCACCTCATCCTTCATAGACCCATCCGCCGACATGTCCACTCCCAAATATCTGAATACATTCACCTCCTCCATACTCTCTCCCTCCAATCTGATATCCAATCTTTCGTCACCTATTCTTTTTGTTATCCTCATCACCTTACTCTTTCCTATATTCACTTTCAATTTTCTTCTTTTACACACCCTACCAAATTCATCCACCAACCTCTGCAGCTTCTCTTCAGAATCTCCCAAAGCACAGTGTCATCAGCAAAAGCAACTGTGACAACTCCCACTTTGTATTTGCTTCTTTATCTTTTAGCCCAACACCTCTTGCCAAGACCCTCGCATTCACTTCTCTTACAACCCCATCTATAAATATATTGAACAACCACGGTGACATCACACATCCTTGTCTAAGGCCCACTTTTACTGGGAAATAGTCCCCTTCCCTCCTACACACTCTAACCTGAGCCTCACTATCCTCATAAAAACTCTTCACTGCCTTCAGTAACCTTCCTCCTATTCCATACACCTGCAACATCTGCCACATTGCCCCCCTATCCACCCTATCATACGCCTTTTCCAAATCCATAAATGCCACAAAAACATCTTTACCCTTATCCAAATACTGTTCACCTATATGTTTCACTGTAAACACTTGGTCTACACACCCCTACCTTTCCTAAAGCCCCTTGTTCATCTGCTATCCTGCTTTCTGTTTTACTCTTAATTCTTTCAATAATAACTCTACCATACACTTTACCAGGTACACTCAACAGACTTATTCCCTATAATTTTTGCATCTCTTTGTCCCCTTTGCCTTTATACAAAGGAACAATACACGCTCTCTGCCAATCCCTAGGTACCTTACCCTCTTCCATACATTTATTAAATAATAGCACCAACCACTCCAAAATTATATCCCCACCTGCTTTTAACATTTCTATCTTTATCCCATCAATCCCAGCTGCCTTACCCCTTTCATTCTACCCACTGCCTCACGAACTTCCCTACACCCACAACTGGCTCTTCCACACTCCTACAAGATGTTATTCCTCCTTGCCCTACACACGAAATCACAGCTTCCTGTCTTCATCAACATTTAACAAATCCTCAAAATATTCTCTCCATCTTCCCGATACCTCTAACTCTCCATTTAATAACTCTCTCTCCTATTTTTAACTGTCAAATCCATTTGTTCTCTAGGCTTCCTCAACTTATTAATCTCATTCCAAAACTTTTTCTTATTTTCAACAAAATTTGCTGATAACATCTCACCCACTCTCTAATCTGCTCTCTTTTTACATTGCTTCACCACTCTTTTAACCTCTTTTTCTCTCCATATCTCTTCCCTCCTTGCATCACTTCTACTTTGTAAAAACCTCTCATATGCTAACTTTTTTTCCCTTACTACTCTCTTTACATCATCATTCCACCAATCGCTCCTCTTCCCTCCCGCACCCACTCGCCTGTAACCACAAACTTCTGCTGAACACTCTAACACTACATTTTTAAATCTACCCCATACATTTTCGACCCCATTGCCTACACTCTCACTAGCCCATCTATCCTCCAATAGTTGTTTATATCTTACCCTAACTGCCTCCTCTTTTTTGTTTATAAACCTTCACCTCTCTTTACTTACTGATTCTATTTTCCTTGTATCCCATCTACCTTTTACTCCCACTGTAGCTATAACTAAAAAGTGATCTGATATATCTGTAGCCCCTCTATAAACATGTACATCCTGAAGTCTACTCAACAGTCTTTTATCTATCAATACATAGTCCAACAAACTACTGTCATTACGCCCTACATCATATCTTGTATACTTATTTATCCTCTTTTCTTAAAATATGTATTACCTATAACTAAACCCCTTTCTATACAAAGTTCAATCAAAGGGCTCCCATTATCATTTACACCTGGCACCCCAAACTTACCTACTACACCTCTCTGCATGTTTCTCCCACTTTAGCATTTAGGTCCCCTACCACAATTACTTCTCATTTGGTTCAAAAGTTCCTATACATTCGCTTAACATCTCCCAAAATCTCTCTCTCCCTCTACACTCCTCTCTTCTCCAGGTGCATACACGCTTATTATGACCCACTTTTCGCATCCGACCCTTATTTTAATCCACATAATCCTTGAATTTACACATTTATATTCCCTCTTTTCCTTCCATAACTGATCTTCAACCACATACACGGGTGGGGTTGACCCGGGTCAGAGATCTCAGAACTCTAGGCCGTGGTGCCACTGGGCCAGCTAGTCACATGATTCATCCAACTAGGTATATTTCTAACCATGGAAGGTTAGCATAGGCCCTGTTCACAAATGCAAGTTTTACAGACGAATTGTAATTGCCTGACTTGCTCAAGTCCCTTTCAAAGCGTCACATTACGAAATAATGACACGATTGCAACAAACCACATACCACGGGTGGTCACGCGGTCGAGAGTTCAGAACTCTAGACCGTCGCGTAGCCACCCAGCTAGCTTCAATAAGATTCATCCAACTAGGTATATTTCTACACCATGCTAGCTGGAGATTCGTCTGTAAAAACTTGCATTTGTGGACACAGTGGTGCCTATGCTAACCTTCCTATGGTGTAGAAATATACCTAGTTGGATGAATCTTATTGAAGCTAGCTGGCCCAGTGGCTTACGCGACGGTCTAGAGTTCTGAGACTCTCTGACCGCGGGTTCGAACCCCACCCGTGGTATGTGGTTTGTTTGCAATCGTGTCATTACGATTTCGTGAGTCATGTTGACGGCTTTGAAGGGGACTTGAGCTAGAGTTCGTCACGGCCATGCTAGCTGAGATTCGTCTGTAAAACTTGCATTTGTGGACACAGTGGTGCCTATGCTAACCTTCCTATGGTGTAGAAATATACCTAGTTGGATGAATCTTATTGAAGCTAGCTGGCCCAGTGGCTTACGCGACGGTCTAGAGTTCTGAGACTCTCTGACCGCGGGTTCGAACCCCACCCGTGGTATGTGGTTTGTTTGCAATCGTGTCATTACGATTTCGTGAGTGATCCTTCAACATTATTGCTACCCCTTCCTTAGCTCTAACTCTCTCAGATACTCCTGACTTAATCCCATTTATTTCTCCCCACTGAAACTCGCCTACCCCCTTCAGCTTTGTTTCGCTTAGGGCCAGGACATCCAACTTCTTTTCATTCATAACATCGGCAATCATCTCTTTCTTATCATCCGCACTACATCCACGCACATTCAGACAACCCAATTATATATATATATATATATATATATATATATATATATATATATATATATATATATATATATATATCCATGGGGAAGTGGAACAGAATTCTTCCTCCGTAAGCCATGCGTGTCGTAAGAGGCGACTAAAATGCTGGGAGCAAGGGGCTAGTAACCCCTTCTTCTGTGTATGTTACTAAATGTAAAATGGGAAACTTTCGTTTTCATTTTGGGCCAAACCGCTTCAGTGGGAACGATGTTGAAAGAAAGAAAAGATATATATATATATATATATATATATATATATATATATATATATATATATATATATATATATATATATATATATATATATATATATATATATATATATATATCGTGCCGATTAGGTAGAACTTGCGATTTTGGCTTAAATAGCAACGCTCATCTTGCCATATAAGACAAGTGAAAATTTGTGTATGCAATAATTTCGCCAAAATCATTCTGAACATAACGAAAAAATATATATCATTGTGTTTGTTTATTATTAAATTAATGTTAACGTATCTAAAATATATTTAGTAGGGTTAGGCTAAATTAAATTGCGCTTGTTGTTGTAAGGTTAGGTAGGTTTTCAAAGTTTCTCTTGGTACAAAATTATAAATTCTTAAATTAACATAACTGAAAAAATATATCTTTAAACGTATAAGAGAAAATTTTAAAAAGGACTTAATTTTAGATGAGTTCTTGCTAATTGACCAGTTTTACCTAATTGGCACGACATATATATATATATATATATATATATATATATATATATATATATATATATATATATATATATATATTTATATATATATATATATATATATATATATATATATATATATATATATATATATATATATATATATATATATATATATATATATATATATATATATATATATATAGGATGGGGTCCACCTCTGGTACAAATTGTGGGACCCATAGCCTCGGAGAAGTGGATAAAAAGGCTTCAAGGAAGAATATTTGGATTTCTTCCTGATGCCATTTGAATATTCCACTTCTCCTACCACCCCATCTTTTAATTTTTTTTTTTTTACCAATAGGTATGTTTTATTACATAATATGGTACAAAAGATTTGAGAGATACATTGTTGATATAAAGATGGCATATACAGTACACGAGGTGAGAGATACATGTCTAGTACATATTGTTACATCTTTGTCACTGATTATAATGCGAAAATCTCATCCAGCTCTTTCCGAGCTGGTGCGCGTGCCCAGAATACAGCATGCATTACCCCTCTGAACAGCAGCGTGAGTCGCTGGAACAGAAAACTAGCTGCCCTGGGATCCCTAGTTACCCTGTTGAGTCTTTTGCCCAGCTCCTTGAGGAACTTAGATGCACTCTTTCCCCATGAGCCAAGGGTCTCTGAGCCTATGGGAACAAACATATAATGATGGGCAAGTTCTCCATATTTTCTCGACTTCTGGGACTCCCTGAAGGTGGCAGCAGCCCCTCCTTCCTCCCTGGTGTACTGGAGATAGGTATCAGCCAAGGTAGATGCACATGTGTAGTCCCACACCACCTGCTTGCCGTCTGTCCAGGCTTGAAGGGTGATACCATCTGGACGCTTTTGGTTGCCATCAGATCTGCATAGTTGGGGTGGTTCCCTTACTGCTGGGCATCCGGCTGTTGTGAGGCTCCTCTTGATAATGTTATTAACCTCTTCATGTCTTGCAATCTTTCCCTCGATTTACGACACACAAGACCATGGTACCCGAATCGGTCTGCTGCTTCACTGCCACAAATACACCTGTGTTCGGCGAGAATAGGGGCGGCAAGTCGAAGGGCAACACTAATGCGGATGGTCTGTGGGTCGAGGCGTGTGTCAAGGCTGGAGTTGGGAACAGCCAAAAGAAAGTCCCCTGCATGAGGAGCTCTCACTGCAAGTAGGCGGGCTCTATCCTTCCCTGACACACTCTGAAGCATTGCTGAGGCTATATTATCTACTATTGGGCCATCCCAGTGCGACTGTTTGTAGTTGTTGGGGGGAGCAGGCCTGGTTTCAGAGCCTGTTAGGTTATCCCAGATCCTGGCTCCATCAACGAACTTTTGGTCATGGATTCCAATCGTGTCCCTAAGATGTTCAGGGAGAATTGCTGCTACAAGCCCTCTGGATGCAATGCATGAAGACAGGAAAGCAGGTAGAGCAATCTGAGATGACTTGCGGACACCAATGCCTCCTAGTCTGACTGGGAGTGTAGCTTGGTCCCACTGCCCATCTTCTAGAGTAAGGTTAAGTACTTTAGTAAAGATCTGCCTCAGGATACTGTCATATTCGTGCAGTATAGGATTATCATATGAAGGAGCACATCTTAGGAAATATGTCAACCTGGGCAGACTCAAGCATTTTGTGAGGAGGTACAAGGCATCATGGGTGTCAAGATTGCCTATTCGTTGTTCCATTCTCCTCAATTCTTCCAGTTTCTTCCTGAGAATTGTGTCAATGGCATCTCTTCCCAGAGGTGCTCCAAGCAAGACACTATTAGTAGGGGCAATGACTGTTGCTCCTGGTAGTTTTGATAGCACTGCATCTATCACTTGTTGATTGACTGATATGATTTCACATTTGGATGGATTCAGGATGAGACCCATTTCCTGTCCCTGTGTCATCACCTGTGTAAGATCATCTACAAGGGACTCCTTTGTACCTGCTAGTGTGCCATCATCCAGGAACCAGATGTTTAGCTCACTGGTCAGTCTTACTGTGATTTCCTAACTGCTATACAGAAGAGAAATGGTGCGAGAGGGTCCCCTTGCTGGACACCCTCTGATGATGTGATTTCATGTTCTCCAAACAGGAGCATTGATTCCTTGCTATATCCAGCTGAAACAAAAGGGAAGAGACCTGGAAAATGTTCTTGTACAGCTGCTAATACTACGTCCCTTTTCAGGAGATTAAATGCATTCTTGAAATCTAATTTAACCACTGCATTGTCCTCAGGCAGGTTGTCGATATATGCCCTTGTTGCATGAACCGCTGCTTCACTTCCTTGAGAGACCCCAAAGCCAAGCTGGTTTGGTTGAAGCATGATGGCTGCCTCTGCGCGAATACTTCTGACAGCAGCTTTAGAAACGAGGCGGCGAAACGTGTTGCCCACTGCGATTGGCCTAATTCCTCCATCCTTCTTTTTAAGGGCACAAAGTGATGCTCCAAAAAAAAAAGGTTTAATCTCGTCAGGAATCAGACCAGCCAAGGAATTGTTGACGAACCTTGTGATTCTGACAGCAGTGTCTCTGCAATCTCCCCGATAACTGGATTAACCATTTCCTTTAAATGTTGTGGCCTTATTCAGTGTAACCCCAGCAGAGCCGGAAGGGAATGACATTATTGCTTTGTAAATGTCCGAGTCTTGCACAATCAGTGGTTCCACAGTGGGGACAGAGGTGTTGGAACTGTTGGTACCCCTGGTTTCCCTGGCAGGGTGCTTTCCTCTAAGTGCTTCAGCAGTGTCAGCATCTCTGGGGCAACTGTATCTTCACTGGTGATAATTCTGATTGCTCCCACTGTGTTGCCCTCTTCAATTTTCTTGCTCACTTGGACTCTGATTTTTTCGCTGTCAGTGGGGAGTGGGGGTTCTGCCTCTCCCATTTTTGTGTTGATGGGGAAGGGGAATGAGGTTATCAGCTCTAGGAAAGTCTCTTAAGGTTTAATGATCATTGAGGCTAGCCTTTTTCCCCTTCTTTCCGGCACAGCTAAGCAGACATTGCCAAAAAGTAGTAAGTTGTGCCATGCCTTGATGGTTGGTGGAGCATTTAGGATAGCAGAACCATCGTTTACTTTTATTAAGAGGTCTGTAAGTTTCCCAGCTGCGTGTGGACGGGCTGCTTTGGGAATATGTGTGAGTGTTCTGATACCTGTTGCTTTAATTGCTTCCAGGATATTATCTGATGAGATGAGATCTGTTGGAGTGGGTTCAGGTGCCTGAAGTGGCTCTGAGTCATCACTGTCCACAGGAGGACATCCTGAACCCGGGCAGCTGCCATGTTTACGGAGAAACCATTAGAGGTTGAGACAACGAAGCTGTAAACACGACCGACACCCTTCCTAGTATTGCCAGCCGTGCCATTTCCCTGGCTGCTTGCTTCCTCCTGACTGGCATTCATCTGGCTAGGTAGACTGTAGTGGAGTACGACATGCTGGGTGGGTAAGGTGCGTGGAAGGTAGTGAACTTGACCGTGGTGGCCTGGTAGGGCTTGAGGGGTGTCGCTGGGATTTGGGTGAGTTAGGCGCAGGTAGTTGGGTGGGGAAGGCGCAGTTTGTTGGGTGGGGGTCGCCAGGGGAGAGGAGTGAGGGGAGTACACTACACATGGATTTTGCACTCTATATATTGTTCACACTGTCTTACAATACACACAATACACACAACATTATTTGTTTTCCATGTACGTCATGAAAGATGTGGGTATGGGCACTGTTGAACACCAGTGTCTTCCTTCACCACCTACACACAGCGCCTCTTCCCTCTCCCCTGTGGCGTGGGGGGGGAGGCACTGGTCACTCCCCCGTTAACATTAACCCACATTGTTTTTCCATAACATATGTCTCTATATATATATATATATATATATATATATATATATATATATATATATATATATATATATATGTCGTGCCGATTAGGTAAAACTGGTCAATTAGCAAGAACTCATCTAAAATTAAGTCCTTTCTAAAATTTTCTCTTATACGTTTAAAAATATATTTTTTTTCATTTAAGTTAATGTAAGAATATATAATTTTGTACCAAGAGAAACTTTGAAAACCTACCTAACCTTATTACAACAAGCGCAATTTAATTTAGCCTAACCGAACTAAATATATTTTAGATACGTTAACATTAATTTAATAACAAACAAACACAATGAAATATATTTTTTTCGTTTTGTTCAGAATGATTTTGGCGAAATTATTGCATACACAAATTTTCACTTGTCTTATATGGCAAGGTGAGCGTTGCTATTTAAGCCAAAATCGCAAGTTTTAACTAATCGGCACGACATATATATATATATATATATATGTGTGTGTGTGTACTCACCTAGTTGTGGTTGCAGGGGTCGAGACATAGCTCCTGGCCCCGCCTCTTCACTGGCCGCTACTGGGTCACTCTCCCTGCGTCATGAGCTTTATCATACCTCTTCTTAAAGCTATGTATGGAACCTGCCTCCACTACATCGCTTCCCAAACTATTCCACTTCCCGACCACTCTGTGACTGAAGAAATACTTCCTAACATCCCTGTGATTCATCTGAGTCCTCAACTTCCAACTGTGTCCCCTTGTTGCTGTGTCCCATCTCTGGAGCATTCTGTCTCTGTCCACCTTGTCAATTCCTCTCAGTATTTTATATGTCATTATCATGTCCTCCCTATCTCTCCTGTCCTCCAGTGTCGTCAGGTCGATTTTCCTTAACCTCTCCTCGTAGGACATACCCCTTAGCTCCGGGACTAGTCTTGTTGCAAACCTTTGCACTTTCTGTGTGTGTGTGTGTGTGTGTGTGTGTGTGTACTCACCTAATTGTACTCACCTAATTGTGGTTGCAGGGGTCGAGACTCAGCTCCTGGCCCCGCCTCTGCACTGTCCGCTACTGGGTCTCTGCTCTCCCTGCTCCGTGAGCTCTATCATACCTTGTCTTAAAACTATGTATGGTTCCCTCCTCCACTATATCGTTCGCTAAACTATTCCACTTCCTAACTACTCTATGGCTGAAGAATTGCTTCCTAACATCCCTCTGACTCATCTGAGTCTTCAGCTTCCAGTTGTGTCCCCTTGTTTCTGTGTTTCCTCTCTGGAACATCCTGTCACTATCTACCTTGTCGATTCCCCGCAGTATTTTGTATGTCGTTATCATGTCTCCTCTAACCCTTCTGTCCTCCAGTGTTGTTAGTCCTATTTCCCTCAACCTTTCTTCATAAGGCAGTCCCCTGAGTTGTGGAACTAGCCTTGTCGCAAACCTTTGCACTTTCTCTAATTTCTTGACGTGCTTGACCAGGTGTGGGTTCCAGACTGGTGCTGCATACTCTAGTATGGGCCTGACGTATACGGTATACAGTGTCCTGAACGATTCCTTGTTAAGGTAACGAAACGCTAATCTTAGGTTTGCCAGTCGCCCATATGCTGCTGCGGTTATCTGGTTGATGTGTGCTTCCGGAGACGTGCTTGGTGTTATACTCACCCCAAGGTCTTTCTCCTTTGATGAGGTTAGTAGCCTTTGTCCACCTAGCCTGTACTCTGTCAGCGGTCTTCTTTGCCCTTCTCCGATCTTCATGACTTTACATTTGGTGGGGTTAAATTCGAGAAGCCAGTTGCTAGACCAGATGTCAAGCTTGTCAAGGTCACTTTGAAGTCCTGCTTGGTCCTCATCCGATGTGATTCTCCTCATTAATTTCACATCATCTGCGAAAAGAGACACTTCTGAGTCTATCCCATCCGTCATGTCATTCACATATAGCAAGAATAGCACTGGTCCTAGGACTGACCCCTGCGGTACACCGCTCGTCACAGGCGCCCACTGTGATACCTCATCACGCACCATGACCCGTTGTTGCCTCCCTGTGAGGTATTCCCTGATCCATTCCAGTGCCCTTCCTGTTATACACGCTTGGTCTTCCATCTTCTTTACTAATCTCATGTGAGGAACTGTGTCAAAGGCCTTCCTGCAGTCCAAGAAAATGCAGTCAACCCACCCTTCTCTCTCTTGCCTTATCTCTGTTACTTTATCATAGAACTCCAGGAGGTTTGTTACACAGGATTTGCCTTCCCTGAATCCGTGCTGTCTGGCGTTGATTAACCTGTTCTGCTCCAGATGCTCCACCATTCTTTTCCTGATGATTTTCTCCAAGACTTTGCACACTATACATGTAAGTGGCACCGGTCTGTAGTTTAGTGCCTCTTTCTGTCTCCATTTTTAAAGATGGGGACTACGTTGGCCTTTTTCCATATCTCAGGTAGCTGCCCAGTTTCAAGGGATGTGTTGAAAATTTTGGTAAGTGGCACACTCAGAACCTCAGCTCCTTCCCGAAGGACCCATGGTGAGATATTGTCCGGACCCATTGCCTTTGAGGTATCAAGGTCACTGAGTAACTGCTTCACCTCCCCCTCAGATGTGTGTATTCCCTCCAGCACTCGATACATCCCTTGTTGGTGACGCACCCCGTCCTGTCTACCCAACTGCCTTCCTTCCTCCACTGTGAATACTTCCCTAAACCTCGAGTTGAGCTCCTCACATACCTCTTGATCATTACTTGTGAGTTCCCTATCTTCCCTCCTCAGCCTTATCACCTGATCCTTTACTGTTGTCTTCCTTCTGATGTGGCTGTACATCAGTTTCGGGTCAGACTTGACTTTCGATGCTATGTCGTTTTCGTACTGTTTCTGGGCCTCCTCCGTACCTGTGCATACTGTTTCTAGCTCTTCGACTAATCTCCTTGTTTGCTTGGGTTCTTTGCCTTCTGTACCTTTTCCATTCTCTGGCACTCTGAGTCTTTGCCTCCCTGCATCTTTGGGTAAACCAGGGCTCTTTCTTGTCTTCCCATTTATTCTTTTTCCTTTGGGTATAAACCGTTCCTCTGCCTCCTTGCACTTTGTCGCTACGTATTCCATCATTTCATTTACTGACTGTCCTTCCATTTCCCTTTCCCACAGAACCTCCTGCAGGAAATTTCTCATACCTGTGTAGTCCCCTCTTTTATAGTCTGGTATGTCTCTTTCAGCACCGTTTTCCCTCTCCACCTGTAGCTCTACTATGTACTCAAAGCTCAGCACCATATGGTCACTGGCTCCCAGGGGGCTCTCGTGTGTTATGTTCTCGATATCTGAGCTATTCAGGGTGAATACAAGGTCCAGCCTTGCTGGTTCTTTCTCTCCTCTATCTCTGGTCGTGTCCCTGACATGTTGGTGCATCAGGTTTTCCAGTACCACGTCCATCATCTTGGCTCTCCAAGTTTCTGGACCCCCACGTGGTTCTTGGTTCTCCCAGTCGATCTCTTTGTGGTTGAAATCGCCCATGACCAGTAACTTCGCTCTGCTCATGTGCGCTTTTCTTGCCACCTCTGCCAGGGTGTCCACCATTGCTCTGTTGTTCTCGTCATATTCCTCTCCTGGCCTCCTGCAGTTTTGTGGTGGGTTGTACATCACTGCAATGACTATCTTGTGCTCCCCAGACTGGATGGTACCTACTATAAAGTCCCTTTCTACACACCTCCATTCCTGCCATTTCCTCAAATCTCCAATGATTCCTTACGAGCAGTGCGACCCCTCCCTCCCCTGCTCCTTCTATCTTTCCTCAGGATCTGATATCCTTGTGGGAAGATTGCGTCTGATATTGCCTCATTTAGTTTAGTTTCTGTGACTGCTATGATGTCTGGGGACATTTCTCCTATTCTTTCATTCCACTCTTCATACTTATTCGTGATTCCATCTGCATTTGTGTACCAAACCTTCAGCCTCGTTTCCAATACTGTGGCCCTAGGGGGATCTTGGCGGGATGGGGGGGGGTGTTTGCAGGGTACCCATAGAGGGTTGTTGTATGGGTGGGGGGTTGTATGGTTGGGGTGTGGTCTGATTGGGTGGGGTTTGTGATGGGGTGGGGTAGTGGTGATGATGGGTTCAGGGTTGCTGAACCCCATGTGTGTGTGTGTGTGTGTGTGTGTGTGTGTGTGTGTGTGTGTGTGTGTGTGTTAGTTACCATTTTGTCCTAGGCACATGTCGATTAGACACTAGGTTAAGTAAAAAAAAAAAAGCCCTAGCCATTTTTCCAGCCTTTTTGGGGGTGGGAGCGTGGGTTCAGGAGCTGATGTCAGCGCGCCTCACTGACTTGTGTGTGTGTGTGTGTGTGTATAGTGTTTGTTTTGCACGCCTCCGTTTCTACTAACGAGTCGAGGTGGAGGCCGGGATGGTCTTCAAGACGGGTTCCCTCAACCGGAGCCTCGTCGTCACAACAGAGTCTTCTGGCCGCTCTTCGGCACGTTGCCACACTTCTCGTCTACTTGGTGGTGGTCGACTAGAGGTGCCGGAGTGTCTTGCGGGACGCTGGAGTCCTCTCTTGCTGCAAGGTCTTTAAGATCTCAGCGAGATGCAAGACAATTCTCCCAGGCATGTTTGTCTCTGTTATAAGCACTCGGATGCAGCAACTGAGTTCTCTGCCTGTCATAGTCGCTGCATCACCCTTACGGGTTTTACGCTTCTCCATGAATATATAATCTCTTGCCTGCTCTATAAGGATCTTTCATGATAACACTTTCCAGACTGATCAGAGATAGAGCCGAGTTGAGAGGACTTAGAATCAGGCTTCCACAACTCATTGTGCTTGAATGGCGACATAGACTAGCGTTTCTAACATATAATAATAATTACCAACCCTCAAAATGAATATATAGAGGTCGGTCGTCGTTGACTGGTGATAGGCACAGAGGAGCGCTTTTGTAGGAAATTATAGCGTCAGGTTGATCACGACCAGTGATCCTCCAGTTTCGGTTCCTAAAGAGGTCGTGGCCACCTTGGAACTGACTGTCACTCTGGAATAACATATAGCAGACACGTATGGGAGGCACCTTTGCTCACTCCACGTCTTCCTTCTAGAGTGCTTTGATGCTGATGATGCCTCTTGGATCAGACCTGATTACCTTCTATTCCCAAAGAGTTGTATGGCTCCTACGGGTGTAGTACTTCCTCTGTCAATATTATAAAATTTCTTGAGATATGATGCGATGCCTACGGCCATCCTTGTTGCTTTGGTCCTCAAGCTTCTCCGCCTCCCAGTCTTCGTCAGTAGGCACCTATTTGTGCAGTCCCTTTGTTCTTTGTTCATTACAATGCCATATACACAGAGCTCTTAACTCCGTGTATATGACGTCTATGGAGACCTGTATAATTGTTTTGGCTCGCCTTGAAATTGAGTCTTCCTGAGGAGCTGTGACTCTTCGGTACTGACGCATCTCTTTGATGATTGAATAGACGTAAAACGGGATGATAGATGCGTCTCTGTTGAATTAATTGGCTAGTCATCTTAGGTTAGGGTTAAGTAGGCATTACTGTAAGAAAACCTCTTTACTAATAAAGCTGCCATTAAGCTCGAATGATTACTTAAATATTATATTACCCCTGGAGCTATTAGTATGCTTGGTGTGTCTCTAGGACACGGTGGTAGATGAGGGAATGAAGAGGAGTAGTTATAATTTAGTTGAAGGTATAATTTCCCAGGACCTACGTTACACAACTGAAACCTTCCACGTCAGTAAACATTTGTCCTGTTTTCTGACAAATCTTACCTAACCTAACCTAGAGTCAGGTGCATCTCGTGCTTCTTCTTTCACTTTCACTTCACTCCCCCTTCCTTTCCTCTCACGCTCCCTGCTTTCGTTCTTAGGTGAAAGAGGTCTTAATTGATTATTGTGCCTCTTGCCATTATTTGGCCCTGACACCTGAACTCGATGCCTCACGGTACAAGCTAGTAGTATAGCTGCTGAGATACACGATAAGAAAGTTTTCTTAAGGCTATTGCACTTGACTGACGCCATAGTAACGTTGTGGATTGTATATAACGTCCTTTTTATGGGTTGTCACCATACTCTACTAAATTTGCTATGCAGGACTGCTGTCCTCTCGTGTATGATCCCTATGCTTCGTAGGTTTGAGAATTGGCAGATTTTCTCAGACAGTCTCTACTCCAAGTCTCACCCATTATCAAAGTGGAGAAATTCTTTCTTCCACGTCAAGTTCACGTGAAGTTTCCCATCATCACTACAAAACTCTTCATTGAAGTGAATGTTTTCCTGACAATTTGTTTAACCAGTAACCTGTCGTCAGTAAGACTCCTCCACAGTGCTGTAAATGTTGGTGCTATCTTTATCTCCTGAGTTTTTGTAGGTTCCAGACTGAGTGCTTCATCTGAAGTGATATTAATCGCAAGAATTCCTCCTGCCACTATCCAAGCCATAATTGTTTTCGGATCATCTCTCCTATTCTCGTTAGTATCCAGTGTACCAGCGTTCGCAGAGGGCGCTTTTAGCTTTATCAATTTCTGACGAAAGGGATGTTTACCGATGGTTCCTTATTCTTATGCACAGTATACCATAGTTACACGCTGTGACACAGAAAGTTCAAGAGTATTTGTCCTGCCTTCACTCCAGACACAAAGATGTTAAATTATGTTGATATCTGAGACATGAAGGGTGGGTCAGGGTAATTAGCAGATGCATGCTATAGCTGCTGTACCGAGCTCTCTCTAGAGCAAACTTGTACCTCATACTAATTTTTAGGACACATAGATACTTGTATGACCTTGGGAAGTGACCGGCAGTAAATTAGCAGTAAATTATACAGAGTTTGACAGGACATAGTATTTGGCTCATCTTTTCACAAGAATCATCTCTATAAAATATATTGTAGATTTACTGCTGGCTACACACACCTGACCCATAGCCACCTACATGCAGGTGTTCCTGCTCCTGTGTGTCCCTTGTGGTGTGTAGCCACATTTTATCTGTATACCCCCGGCTTTACCTTTTTTTATTTGCTTAAATCAGTCAACCTATAATTCTCGGCGTATCTGAACGAACCTAGGTATAGATTTTGGAGTGTCTTTGTAATATTACAATTTAATGTTTTTTTTTAATGTATCAAGATATTTTAAATTATCGTCGTGGCTATTTGTTCGTGGGTACTTGTTCTTACTTATTTGTATTTTTGTTGGATATTTAGCTTTAGTATTAGTATGGTATACAATAATTTTATTACCAAGAGTACTGTGTAATCCAGTGGGTAAAAGAGCTGAGTAAATATTAAAACTTGGTAATCTTATTTCCTTCTCACCCATCGTACCCCTGCGATAGTTTACTTATTTTCTATGTTATTTATCAACGTGTTGCTTGCTGTTTGCTTTGGATATCTTTACGTCTTTCGCCTCCATCGTCGTTTCAGGACCTCTTTTTCTCGGTCCTCAGCTTCCAGGATCACTACGCTTTGCTTCATGTCTTACGCCACTACGGTTGTGGTGGCGGCGGACGTTGACGCAACGCGTCATATTAGACATATGTCTAATATGTTGCAAATATTAGACATATGTGCAACACTTGGGTATCCTTTTTGAGGAAACGTTTCGCCACACAGTTCTGATGGACTGATTATATCGACTCCAGGTTGAGGGTCTGATTACCTCAAACTTCTGATCTTCATCATTCTTCTATGTATAGGACTGATGAAGCCACTGTGAGGCGAAACGTTTCCTCAGTAAGGGTACCCAAGTGTTGCAAATGTGTGTAATTTATCAACGCGGCCCTCATTCCCAGGTGCCTCGCCGTGTCCTCCACACAAACATTTAATTACTCACTTCAGCTCCCAAATGTCTCCACGGTTCCCTCAAGACTATGGTGCTCAACATCTATTCCTAGGCTGTGGGACTCATTACTTCATCTTCCACTGTCTTCTGTGTATATTTCTACAGGCTTCATATATAGCCACTGGATGGAGGAACGTCTACGAAGTAAAAATACCCCAGATGTTGCACATGTTTTTAAGTTATCACGGTTCCCTCTCTTCCTATACCATGCATTAATTCTCACTTCACAGCGCGTGAAGTCGTCCACCAGAGTCATTGTTTTCTTCCTCATCAGAGACTAAGATGATCAATGAAAATACAACTTTTATTAGAGCCGCCGCTCTCCCAGTGGATCCTAACAATACTTGCGACTCATTTCAATGCAGTCACCCTCCAGTAGACTCCAAAGTTGATACCTTTACTTCCGTTTTCCAGAGTAATGACAAGTGTGTTGTTACTGTCTTGGTACACTTAGTACCGTTTCCTCTTTTAACCTCTCTTCTCTTTGATGAATTAAACAGAACTGTAACGTCTGAGTGTCTATTTCTACAGGTTTCGTAAAGCAGTGACTTTAACAATACAATACACGGATATAAGCGGAAACCCGAGGAAGAATTAATCAGTCCCTTACTCCTGCAGAATTATATACAGAAGACAGTGGCAGATGAGGTAATCAGTACCTCAGTCTAGGAGCAGGTGATCATTACCTTAGTCTTAGTGAATCTGAAGCACAAACAGGGAGGATGGATACTTATGTTCAGAAGTCAGATGAGCTACAGAAAATGAAGGAACTATCACAGGAAGGTTATGGCCTAGGAGTTAGGCTGAAGGTTAGCAAGAAAGTTGTGGTACAGTTTTCCGTATATATACATGAATTGTAGTAATGGAGCCACTGTTGCATTTGTGTCCAACCCATCAACGTGTCTGTATTGTATACCACTGATATGACTGATACACTCTTCTTCACTTTGCTGTTTTTTTTTACAACTCTACAGCAGCTCTTTGTAACATCTGCAGATCACTACTCACTACCATAGCAGGCTACTGTCTCACAGACTACCACACTCTACTACAGCTTTCAGTAGCATACCACAGACCACCACACACTATCACAGCTAACAGTAAGGTACCACAGACCACCACCACACACTACCACAGCTAGAAACAGTAACTGTACCACAGACCACCACACTCTACTAAGCAGTAAGGTACCACAGACCACCACACACTACCACAGCTAACAGTAAGGTACCACAGACAACCACATCAACTTATGTTTAATTTACAACTATAATTCCCTTATGTGATCCATAGAGTCCATTTCCTAACTCTTCAAGTAAAATTTAAAAAGGCTATTTTGAATATTTTATTTTAGGTGGTCATATTTGGTTAGGTTAGGTTAGGTTAGACTAAGTTAGGCTAGGCTAGATTATGTAAAGTTGGCTGAGATGTTGAGTTAAGCTAGGTAAAGCGATGCTTGATTAAGATAGGTTAGGTTAGCTTTGGTTTGGTTTAATTAACCAGTGAAAAGTGCATAGTTTACCACAAATAAACAAATTAAAAAAACACAGCTGCCATAAGTATGGCAACATGATGGCTGGTACAAAAAATGGAAATGCTCAAATTAGATTTTTGACGACTCGTGGAGAGTTATTGACTGAGCATTATCATATATATGTATATGTATATATATATATATATATATATATATATATATATATATATATATATATATATAATATATATATATATATATATATTATATATATATATATATATATATATATAGGTCGTGCCGAATAGGCAGAACTTGCGATTTTGGCTTAAATAACGCTCATCTTTCCATATAAGACAAGCGAAAATTTGCGTATGCAATAATTTCGCAAAAATCATTCTGAACCTAACAAAAAAAATATATTTCAATATGTTTGTTTATTATTAAATTATTGTAAACGTATCAAAAATATATTTAGGAGCTGGAAGATATTCATAATCTTTGATGTATTGTACCAATGAATTCATGTTCATGTTTGTGATTTCTATCAATGTATTCTGTCTATTAATAAAGCACTCATTCAATATATATAGGGGGTGGTAGGAAATGAAAATATTCAAACAGCTCCGGGGAGAACCTCGAGTTTTCCCTGAGGTACGTTTATTGTCTTCTCTGAGGATGAGGGTCCCCAGTAAAGTTCTAGAGGTGGTACCTCCCTATATATTTAAAAACAAAAACAAATATATATATATATATATATATATATATATATATATATATAATATATATATATATATATATATATATATATATATATATATATATATATATATATATATATATATATGATTTAATTGGACTTGAGTCCTGGAAATGGGAAGTACAATGCCTGCACATTAAGGAGGGTCTGGTATAGTGACAGTTGGGAGGGACAATTCTCAGTTGTCGTATCGAGCTCCTCTGCAAAGACAGTGATTATGAATGAGTGTGGTGAAAGTGTTGAATGATGATGAAAGTATTTTCTTTGGGGATTTTCTTTCTTTTGGGTCACCCTGCCTCGGTGGGAGACGGCCGACTTGTTGAAAAAAAAATTATATATATATATATATATATATATATATATATATATATATATATATATATATATATATATATATATATATATATATATATATATATATATATATATATATATATTCAACAAGTCGGCCGTCTCCCACCAAGACAGGGTGACCCAAATGAAAGAAAATCCCCAAAAAGAAAATACTTCCATCATCATTCAACACTTTCACCTCACTCATACATAATCACTGTCTTTGCAGAGGAGCTCAGATACGACAACTGAGAATTGTCCCTCCCAGCTGTCACTATACCAGACCCCTCCTTAAAGTGCAGGCATTGTACTTCCCATTTCCAGGACTCAAGTCCAACTAAATCAATTAACTGGTTTCCCTGAATCCCTTCACAAAATATTACCCTGCTCACACTCCAACAGCTCGTCAGGTCGCAAAAACCATTCGTCTCCATTCACTCCTATCTAACACGCTCAACACATGCTTGCTGGAAGTACAAGCCCCTCGCCCACAAAACCTCCTTTACCCCCTCCCTTTAACCTCTTTGAGGACGACTCCTACCCCACCTTCGTTCCCCTACAGACTTATACGCTCCTCCAAGTCATTCTACTTTGATCCAGTCTTTCTAAATGACCAAACCACCTCAACAACCCCTCTCCGAATTCTCTGCATAATATTTACACCACACATTACCCTTAGACAGGACATCTCCACTGCCTCCAGCCGCCTCCTCGCTGCAGCATTTGTAACCCATGCTTCACACCCATATAAGAGTGTTGGTACCACTATACTTTCGTACATTCCCTTCTTTGCCTCCTTTGCCACCTTTTTTCCTTCATCAATTCTATGGTTAACCTCATCCTTCATAAACCCATCCGCTGACAAGTCAACTCCCAAATATCTGAAAACATTTACTTCTTCCATAATCCCTCTCTCCAATGTGATATCCAATTTTTCTTTATTTAAATCGTTTGATACCCTTATCACCTTACTCTTTTCTTTGTTCACTTTCAACTTTCTACCTTTACACACCCTCCCAAACTCATCCACTAACCTTTGCAACTTTTCTTTAGAATCTCCCATAAGCACAGTATCATCAGCAAAAAGTAACTGTCAACTCCCATTTTGTATTTAATTCCCCATAAATTAGTCCCAATCCTCTCGCCAACACCCTAGCATTTACCTTTTTTACAACCCCATCTATAAATATATTAAACAACCATGGTGACATTACACAGCCCTGTCTAAGACCTACTTTTACCGGGAAGTAATCTCCCTCTCTCCTACACACCCTAACCTGAGCCTCACTATCCTCATAAAAACTCTTTACAGCATTCAGTAACTTACTACCTATTCCATACACTTGCAACATTTGCCACATTGCTCCCCTATCCACTATCATATGCCTTTTCTAAATCATAAATGCAATGAAAACTTACCTACCTTTATCTAAATACTGTTCACATATATGCTTCACTGTAAACACTTGATCTACACATCCCTACCCACTCTAAAGCCTCCTTGCTCATCTGCAATCCTACTCTCTGTCTTACCTCTAATTCTTTCAATAATAACACTACCGTACACTTTACCTGGTATACTCAGTAAACTTATTCCCTATATTTCTTACAATCTCTTTTATCCCCCTTCCCTTTATATAAAGGAACTATACATGCTCTCTGTCAATCCCTAGGTACCTTCCCTCTTTCATACATTTATTAAACAGCAATACCAACCACTCCAACACTATATCCTCCCTGTTTTTAACATTTCTGTCATTATCCCATCAGTTCCAGCTACTTTACCCCCTTTCATTCTACGTAATGTCTCACGCACCTCCCCCACACTCACATCCTGCTCTTCTTCACTCCTAAACGATGTTATACCTCCCTGGCCAGTGCATGAAATTACCGCCTCCCTTTTTTCATCGACATTTAAAAGTTCCTCAAAATATTCCCGCCATCTACCCAATACCTCCAGCTCCCCATCTACTAACTCCCCTACTCTGTTTTTAACTGACAAATCCATTCGTTCCCTAGGCTTTCTTACCTTGTTTATCTCACTCCAAAATTTTTCCTTCTTTTCAGCAAAATTTCTTGACAGAGCCTCTCCCATTCTTTCATCTGCTCTTCTTTTGCACTCTCTCACCACTCTCTTCACCTTTCTTTTACTCTCCATATACTCTGCTCTTCTATTAACACTTCTGTTTTGTAAAAACCTCTCATAAGCTACCTTTTTCTCTTTTATCACACCCTTTACTTCTTCATTCCACCACTCACTCCTCTTTCCTTTTGCACCCACCCTCCTATAGCCACAAACTTTTGCCCCACTTTCTAATACTGCATTTTTAAAACTATTCCATCTCTCTTCAACTCATACTTGCACTATCCCACCTTTCTGCCAATAGTTGCTTATATCTCACCCTAACTTCCTCCTCCATTAGTTTATACACTTTTACCTCTCTCTTACTTGCTGTTGCCATTTTCGTTTGGTCCCATCTACCTCTTACTCTAACTGTAGCTACAACTAAATAATGATCTGATATATCCGTTGCCCCTCTATAAACATGTACATCCTGAAGCCTTCCCATCAACCTTTTATCCACCAATACATAATCTAACAAACTACTTTCATTACGTGCTATATCATACATTGTATACTTATTTATCTTTTTTTTCATAAAATATGTATTACTTATTACCAAACCTCTTTCTACACATAGCTCAATTAACGGTTCCCCATTTACATTTACCCCTGGCACCCCATATTTACCTACTACTCCCTCCACAATATTTTTACCCACTTATTCTCTCACTTGGTTCAAAACTCCCCATGCACTCACTCAACATTTCCCAAAATCTCTCTCTCTCCTCTACACTTCTCTCTTCTCCAGGTGCATAAACACTTACTATAACCCACTTTTCACATCCAACCTTTATTTTACTCAACATAATCCCTGAATTTATACATTTATATTCCCTCTTTACCTGCCATAACTGATTATTCAACATTATTGTCACTCCTTCTTTAGCTCTAACTCTATTTGAAACCCCTGACCTAATCCCATTTATTTCTCCCCACTGAAACTCTCCTACCCCCTTCAGCTTTGTCTCACTTAAAGCCAGGACATCCAGCTTCTTTTCATTCATAACATCTACAATCATCTCTTTCTTATCATTCGCACAACATCCACGCACATTCAAACATCCCACTTTGACAGTTTTCTTCTTTTTCTTTTTAGTAAATCTATACAGGAAAAGGGGTTACTAGCCCATTGTTCCTGGCATTTTAGTTGACTTTTACAACACGCATGGCTTACGGAGGAAAGATTCTTATTCCACTTCCCCATGGATATGAAAGGGAAAAGCAATAAGAACAAGAACTATTAAGATAAAATCAAAGAAAACTCAGATGAGTGTGTATACATAAACGTGTACATGTTTGCGTAGTGTGACCTAAGTGTAAGTAGAAGTAGCAAGACGTACCTGAAATCTTGCATGTTTATGAGACAGAAAAAAGACACCAGAAATCCTACCATCATGTAAAACAAATACAGGCTTTCGTTTTACACTCACTTGGCAGTACGGTAGTAGTATATATATATTATATATATATATATATATATATATATATATATATATATATATATATATATATATATATATATATATATATATATATATATATATATATAGTTGTGTCGATGCATGCAGGGGATGAGATGAAAAGCTGTAAGCCACCTGCCTGAAAGCTGGCTGCCTTGGATCAACGTCTAGCGTGAGCTGGATGCCAAGGTATTGGACCAGTGTGGTACGGTCGGCAAAGCACTGCGTACCTTGCCATGAGATTCGTAGGTTCGAGTCTCCGTCGGCCAGAGATCAGTGTTTGTGTATATTTCGCATGCTCTTGCGAATTCCTAGCATATATATATATATATATATATATATATATATGTGTGTGTGTGTGTGTGTGTGTGTGTGTGTGTGTGTGTGTGTGTGTGTGTGTGTGTGTGTGTGTGTGTGTGTGTGTGTGTGTGTGTGTGTGTGTGTGTGTAGAACAACTTCCAAGCGCTCGTGATTTCTAACATTATCAAGGAACAATAAAAATAAAATTTGAGCAGAATGCATATAAGAGTGAGATTACACTTCACGGTCAACATACAACACCTGAACCTTTTATGATGTCGATTGTGATGTAACCAAGGACCTGTCAAACACACCTTATATTCTACCCCAAGCTTCAAGATTTTAATGTGTCGAATATATCTTAAAATTTCCCCAAATTTTATTAATTATTAATGAATCCAATTTGCATAATATTTAAGCAATATTCATATTAATTTCAAAACTATTTTTATGAAACATGATTCTGTCATTTCTCTCAACCATGGATCTGCTTGATACAACTTTCTATGCCTTATGAAAATCAATTGAATAGTTTAAAATTTTCACATGAATAAACAGCGTTAGACTATTGTCCAGTTCTAATACCACATTTAAGTTGTAATCTTCCAGACTTTTCCCAGTTTGACCATAATAAATATTATCACATTTTTTTACAGGGAATCGTATAGACACAGCCGTCAGCATTTTGGGGGGAATATTTGATCAAAAGTTTATTTTAATGTAGCAAGATTCCTAAATACAACTTCGATATTAAAATTCTTAAGTAGAGAAGGTATATTAAGAAAGTTTTCTTGGTAAGGCAGCACCGATATATTTTTAGTAAATGTAAAAAGTATTTCTTGGAAGCAGTTAACGTGTCTAAAGTCTTCTAGAGAAACCTTCCATAATACTGAGTAAGTTAACTTAACTGGAGCGCCAGCAGGACGACAACAAGCTTGCATAATTGCTGACATACAAATTTCCTTTGTTTAAATCATAGCTGATTAGTTGTGATCTGGTCAGTACGGCCAGTAGATGGCAAACATCAGGTCACTGAAGATCAAGATGGGAGGTCGTTGGTTCTGACTATATACACTCGCAATTACACAGCATGTATCATCTAGGCATTGTCAGAGCTATGCATCAGCGAGGAGTGAGGCCAGCTGAAGGCAAGCATTTGCTGTGTTCTGTGAACTGCGTGTCACAATTAATAGGCTAGAGTTCTGCGAAGATATTATCAGTAGCTTGTACTAAGTCATTTTGTTGATGTGTAAAAGCCATACTATTATACTAACCCTTGTTTGGATATCTGTTTACTTCCACAGTTTGGGATTCAGTAAGTTGTTGTGGTTAGTCTCGGTAATATTGCTGTGGTAAAGCTTTATTCCTCTGTGGTAATATTTTAACAGTTATAATTTTCTGATTTGATGCTAGTATGCTATAGTAATTGCAGAATCTTGCTCATTAAGCTAATCCTGCTGTCGTGTGTAAATATGTCTCATGACATTAGTATTACGAACACAGGTGTAGTCGTGTGGCCTGCACACCTGGTTGTAGCACGATAACTAAAGTAGGAACGAGGAACGAGCAATAGGCAGCTGGAGAGTAAATACTTTTATACATGCAAGTACATGTATAATATTTACAGAGGATATTTACAGAAATGCAAATTGCAAGCCATCTTCGACCAGACCGGGAGGTAAATCTGCCAATGTTGATTCACAACTTTGGTGGGCTTCCTTGTGACTGGCTGGGATAAAGCAAGGTGCTAGTATAACGAGGGGGCCTCATTTATTAAACCCTTAAAATCTGGTTCGCTGGTCGGGAACACCTGTCTATATAGGTATGTTACATACGCTCAATAAAGTGTAACGTACTCTTAGCATGCCACATTAATTTCCTTACTCTCATAGTGGTTATTTTGTAATTCAGATAACTTACATTACTTTTGAATGTTGCTGGCTTGGGACACCTCATTAATGGTACTCTAGGCTTGGGACACCTCATTAATGGTACTCTAGGCTTGGGACACCTCATTAATGGTACTCTAGGCTTGGGACACCTCATTAATGGTATTTAGGCTTGGGACACCTCATTAATGGTACTCTGGCGGGACACCTCATTAATGGTACTCTAGGGCTTGGGACACCTCATTAATGGTACTCTAGGCTTGGGACACCTCATTAATGGTACTCTAAAAGTAGAATAAGGTTTATGGGACCATTTTCCAACACCACAATTGTTCGGTAATTTTATTTGTAAAGTTTACATTATTTCCTAATTATATTTGCGTCATTTTACTCATGTGCAAAATCTTTTTTAATATCATCTTTTGACATAGAACAACCTTTTATAACGTACAGGGGTTTATCATGTTCTACAAGATATAATAATTATTTAGATATTATTGTAATGAAATTGAGAGTTATTGAGCAACTTAAGATGCCTTACCTTCCTACCATCATTGCCTCCTGGCACTGGTAAAATAGGGTAAGGGGAGAGGATAGCAACGTTACACCAACTATGCCACAGACCAGGCACGTCAGAGATCAACCACGTCATAGACCAACCATGCCATAGACCAGGCACGTCAGAGATCACATGTCATAGACAACTATGTCACGGACCAATCATTCCACAGACCTATTTAATGAAATAGGTTCATGACAGAGTACCTATTTACACAATAAGTGTAGATAACCAGGAGATGACATTACTTTTTCCTCATAATTTACTGACAGATGACATATTTGTTATACTCTGGGAAGAAGAAGGAAGAACTTAGAAATGTGAATTACAAATGAGATGAAGACAATGTATATTTAGAGAGAGAAGAGAAGGCGCAGAGTGGGAAGGAAGAACAGGCACTAGTGGAAGACTTAAATCCACAGGTGTCATGCATCTCCTAGGGAATGGGAGGTAATGAGGTTTGATCCAAGGGAGAGGAGGGCAGGTTCTACTCCGTGTATTAAAAGCTCTTTTCAGCGTCAAAGAAACTTACTTGAGAAATGAGTAATGTTAACATTGCTAGTAACCCGTGCTCACCCAAGGGTTGCAGGGGCGAGACCAGCTCCTGGCCCCGCCCCTTCGCTGTCCGCTACGTGTGTGTGTGTGTGGGGAGAGAGAGAGAGAGAGAGTGAAGAGAGCAATAGCGATAGCTATCTACCTAGCTTCAGCTTTGTGATGCTCTCTCGGTAGTGAATCAGTCTCTCATGAATCCTCCTGTCCAGACCATGTCACTCAAGCCACAGGATCCTCCCCCTCCTCACTGTACAAACCCAACACCTTCCACACCACAACACAAACTCAATACCAGTGAAAGTTCCTCGACTATTATATATTTTTACACAATTTACATCAAGAAAAACAGACGCCCACCTCTCCAGTTCCTCATACAAGTGAACCCCGACTCCTGGTCATCTCAAATAGAACAGAACCACCCTTCGTAGTCTCATTATAATGATAAATTTATCGCCTGGTCTTTAGGCAAAATTGACTGTGAGAATATATTCTTAGCAATGCTATATGACTCTATATGACCCATTCCACTGTAGCAAGTTTTCGTAAATATTAAAATTTTAAATTAAAAACATTCGTATCTCAAACTATTTACATATTCTATATCTAAACTTGTGCTGTATTTAAATAAGATTTATAAAATCCGAGCCGAAAAACTTATTGTTACAGACATGATTTTTTTTATTTGCGGAATTTAAAAAAAATCACGTCTATAGGTAATGTTCGGAAGTATACCAATAATATAAATTTTTCATAAAACAATAATTTAAACCATTATATTATTTTTAAAAAAAAAGCGAATGTGTATTTGAAATAAGATTCCGCATTAAAATACGATGCTGCATTACAGTTCGATACTGTACTGAAATACGATGGTATTAAAAAAAGATACTTTTGAAAACACGATATTGAATGTAAACAGCATTTATGCAGCGCGAGAATGGCAGACGGTGCGTTAATGAGAATCACCTAGGGACCTGCCCAGGAACCTAATTAGGCAACCAAGGACCTAACTAACACCCCGGGACCAAACTAAGCACCCAGGGCTTAAGCAACCATGGACCTAAGCAAGCAGAGATCTAATTAACACCAGGGACCAACTAAGCTCCCAGGAACCTAATGAGCCAAGCAGGTAATGCGGCGGGGGAAAAAAACCAAACTTTCTTCCCAAGTCTGTTGGTACAGAGGGAAAAATCCTTCTTTCTCTAGAGCGTGAGGAATTTCTTGTGGGTGTCTCCTCCACGAGGCGACTAACAAAGATCTGCATTCAGCATTAACTGGGAAAATTTTTCCCCATTGTTATGGTAATTCCGCCTGGGAAGTGACGTCAGAAAAGTGCTCTTGATGAAACACTCTTCTTGACTGTGAGAGTCACAGCTGTTGACACCTGTGTGTTGAACCTGTGTGTTGACACCTGTGTGTTGACACCAGTGTGTTGACACCAGTGTGTTGAAACCAGTGTGTTGACACCAGTGTGTTGACACCAGTGTGTTGACACCAGTGTGTTGACACCATTGTGTTGACACCATTGTGTTGACACCTGTGTTGACACCTGTGTTGACACCTGTGTGTTGACACCTGTGTGTTGACACCTGTGTGGCTCCAGTGTGTTGATACCTGTGTGTTGACACCTATGTGTTGACACACGAGTCTTGACAGCCGTGTGATGGCACCTAAGGTTGACTTCTAGGTTTTGCCACCTGTTTTTCCAACAAGTGTGTGTGTGTCGACATATTTTAATGCCCGATTGCTGGCATTTGTGTAGACACATCTGTTGACATGTGTTGATAGCTGTATTTACACCTGTACTGACACAGGTGTTAAAAAAAATTCACATTTGCTTTTGAACACTATGTGCTGACATCCATGTGTTAACATGTGTGTGTGTAGATGCCTGTTTGTTGACACCTGTGATGACATCTGCGTTATGACACCTTATTGATGATAATGATTTTTGACACTGGTGATGTTTTGACACTGAAGTCAATTTCTGACATGTATTTTGACACTCGTAAATTTTTTTGACGTTTTAACACCTGGGTGCAAAAACTTTTATTGACACTTTCGTAATGTGTTAACACCTTGACACCCGTTTTTTTGACGTGTTTACACGATTTATACAACCCCCGTTTCTTGTCGTGCTTACACCTAATAGAGCACCAGGTGTTTCGCTGATACTGGTATGATTCACAAAGATATCATCCACATTACTGGTAATTTCATACAAATATCATGTTTTTTTAATTAATACAAAGGGGGAAAATACATAAAGCTTTAATGTTATTATTTTCAATATTTCTATTCCCAAATGTGTTGCCTAAAACAATACCTAAAAATATTACAGAAAATATTATAAAAACTTTTTCCCCCCCATCCCCCCCAAAAAAAAAATCCCCAACAGTACCCAAATATTATTCCCAAAAATATTTTCAAAATTATTATCCAGTCATATTTAGCTCTTCTAAAACCCCTTCCCTCTCCCCCCCCAAAAAAAATTTCCCCAAATAGTCCCAAAATATTACTCGAAAAAATACTTTCAAAAATTATTACCCAATCATATTCAGCCCTTCTAAAATAATATAACACTGGAACAGAACTGGCATATTAGACCGAGTTTCTAAGCCTTAATTAACAATTAAGGTTGTTTAGTGTAATTAATGTTCCCTAACAATGAATATTAATTAAGCCAGTATTTTATATATGAATAAAAAAAACCTCAACCCAGTAAAATGATCCCGATATTATTATTATTTATTTGTTATTATTTATTAATTTTATTAATGTTATTTTTTATATTTAGAGGAAAATAGAAAAGAACTTAATGAACACTTGTGTGTACAACTAAGCGCGAACAGCTGTGTGTCAGTAGGTGTACAGTAGCTGTATGTACAGCAGTTGTGTGTACATCACTGTGTATACACTAGATGTGTACAGCTGTTGAGTACAGTAATAATTACAACAGCTGTATACAGTATATGAATGAACAGCAGTGAGCAGATACTGAGTAGTTTGTGTACAGATATTGAGTGTTCAGAGGTGTGTGCAGCAGCAGCGTACACAAGATGTGTTTTAATAGCTAAGTGTATAGTAGCTGTGTCCAAGATTGATGGAAAATACATCGACTCAAGACTGAGGACTGATTACCTCAAACTCCTCTGTTTTTACCATTCTCCCTTTTATTGGGGTGATGAAGCCACGTGTGGCGAAACGTTTCCTCACTAAAGATACCCAAGTATGCCCCCGGGGAAAAGGGGGGGGAAAAAAAAAGTACAGGGAGAGTTTTTAAAAAAAGTTTTTGAAAGAATTGGGTAACCCGGGGGTTTTTTGGGGAGATATTAGGTTTATGTTTTTTACCCCCTTTTGAAGAATTCCCCCCTTTTTTAAAATTTTCGGGGGGAAAATAAAGGGATAATTTTTTTTGGGGGGAAAAATTTTAAGGGGAAAGTTTTAATTTAGTTTTTAAAAAAATGTTTTTTTGTAATGGTGGAGAGGTTTGGGGGAAAATCTGATGGTGGAGAGGAAAAGGAAAAGGGGAGGGAAAAAATTGGGGAAATAAAATTTGGGGAGAAAAGGGTGTTAAGGGGGGGGATTTTTTAAAAATTAAAAATTTATGGGGAAATGGTTTTGGGGGGAACGGTGGTGGGAAATTTTATTAAAATAGGTGATAAACCCGGGAAAAGGGTTTAAAAAGGGGGAAAAAAACCCCCCCACCCTTTCCCAAAAGAAAAGGCGGGTTCGGGGTGGGGTTCCCTAACCCCAAGAACTTTAATTTTAAAAAGGAAAAACCAAAATTTCAAAAGGACTTTTTTGGGGGCAAAAAATTTTAAACCAAAAACTTTCCAAGCAAATTTTAAAACAAATGGAACTGGGTTTTAAAAACCCAAAAATGAAAGGGGAAATACAGGGGGTTTGGCCATATAGGATTTAAATGTAAAAGTTTTTGTAAAATTTTAAGTAAAAAATAATTTTTAAAAATTTTTACCCCCCTGGTTTTGATAAAACCCCAAATTTTTTGGGGGGTTAAAAATTTTTTTTAAAAAAAAAAATTTTTTTGGGGGGGAAAAATTAAAAGGCCTTTTAAAAGGGGGGTTTCCCAAACCCCCCCAAAATTTTTCTTTTTAATTCCCCCGGAAAAACTTTAAAATTTAAAAGGGTTTTAAATTTTTCAGGAATTTTCCCCAAAAAAACCCCCGGGGTTTGGTTAAAACCCCGGGCCCTTTTTTTTTTAAAAATTTGAAAAAAAACAAAAAAAATTTTGCGAAAAGGCCCCTTGGCCCCTACAGGAGGCCTTTAAAACCCCGGTTCCCCCTAAAAAAATTTAAACCCCCTTTTAAATCCCAAAAGGGTTTTTTTCCCCCGGGGAAGTCCCAAAATCCCCCCCTTCACTTTTAATTTTTCCCCTTTTTAAAAAAAAGGGGGGCCCCAAAAACCCCCCTTTTTGGGCAAATTTCACCTCAACACCACCCCAAAACCCCAAATTTTAATTTTCCCCCCCAAAAAAAAATTGAAACCAACTTTTTTTAAAAATATTCAAAAAACCCTTTTTAATCCCTTTTTTTTCCCGTATTTCCCCCTTTTTAAAGGTTTTCCCGGGAAAAAAATTTAAACCTTTAAAATTTTAACGGGGGATTAAAAATTTTCCCTGGGGGTTTTTTTAAAAATTTTTGTAAGGGGGAAAAAACCCCAAAAAACCCGGGGCACGAACCCCAAAAAACCTTTTAAAGATGAAAACGAAAAAACCTTTTAACCGTTTCTAAACACCAAAATTTTCCCCCAAAATCATTTCCTTTAAAAATTTAAAGAGGGCCCCCTTTTTTTGGGGCTTTTCCTCCCCCCAAAGCCTTAATCGATTTTTTTCTGTTTTTAACAAATTTTTAAAAAAACCCGAGCTTCAAACCTTGAATTTACAAGAATCCTCCTTTTTTAAACCCTTAAAACCCTTCCTCAAATATCCTCGCCCTTTTTTTAAAAAAAGAAAATGAAAGGGGAACACTCCACAGGCCTTTCCCCCATTTTCAACCCCCCCCCAAAAAATTTGTTAACCCCCTTTTAAAACTCCCCCAAAAAAATTTGTTTTTTTTTTCCCTTTTTCCCCAAAATTCAATTATTGTTTTAAACCAAAAATTTAAAACCCAAAAAAACAAAAACCCCCTTTTTATCACTTCCCCCCCCACCACCACTAAAAATTTTTTTTAAATTTTTTGAAGGAATTTTTAAAATTTTTAACCCCCCCGTTTTTCCAAATTTTTCCTTTTTAAAAAAAGAAAAATTTGGAGGCGAAACGGGGGGCCCCAATAAAAAAGTAATTTAAAAAGGGGGTTTTTTTTTCCTTTTATTAAAAAATTTCCCCTAATTTTCCAATAGTTGGATTTGGGGGAAGGTTTCCTGCTTAAACCCCCCCTCCCTTTCCCTTTGGGGTTTTGGGAACTGTTAAATTAAAAGGGGGTTTGGGTTTGGGGCCCTTTCCCTTTTTAAAGTTTTTTTAAAAAAATGTTTGGGAAAGTTTAATTTTCAAAACCCCTGAAATTCTTTACCCTTTTTTAAAATTTTCCACCTTTTTTGGGTGGGTTTTTTATTTTCCCCCTTTTTTTTTTAAAAAACCCACTGTTTTGGGGGCCCCTTTTCCCCCTTTGGGTTTTAAACCCCTTTTTTCCCCAATTTTGGGGCCCCTTTGGGGCCCCGATGCCCTGGGCTTTTCCCCCTTAAAATTTTTTTTTAAAAAATCCGGGGGGGTTTTAAATTATAAAAAAAACCAAAAGGTAACGAAAATTTTTGAAAAGGGTGGAGGAAGGTGGGAAGGGGGGTTAAAATTTTGGTTTTGGGGGTTTAAAATTTGGAAATTTAAAAGGGAATTTGTAAATTTTATGGTTTTTGGGGGGGGGGGAGGATTTGGTTTTAAAAAAATTTTTTTAATTCAAAATTTTTTGAAGAGTAAAAAAGGTTTTTGGAAAAGTTTTTATTTTTAAAAATTAAAAAAAGGGGGGTTTTTAGGGGGGTGATAAAATTTGAAGGGTGGTGGTTTTAATTTTTTTGGTTTAAAAATTTTTTGGGGGGGAAATTTTTTCCCGGGGAAAACCCGGAAAAAAATTTTTAAAAAGAAAAAAAATTTTTGGAAAAAAATTTTTTAAAAAAGAAAATTTTAAAAAAAAAAATAATTTTAAAAAAAAAAATTTTTGGTTTTTAAAAAAAGGGAAAAATTTTTAGTTTTTAAAAAAAAAAAATTTTTAGTTTTTAAAAAAGAAAATTTTTTTTGTTTTTAAAAATAGGTTTAAAAAATTTTTTAAAAGAGCAACGGGGGCCCAAATTTTGGGTTTTAACCGGGGGAAAACCCTTTAAATTTTGGGGTTTTTGGTTTAAATTTTCAAAAGGGGTTTTGGAAAAATTTTGGGGGGGGACTTTAAAAATGGGGAAAAATTTTTAAAAATTTAACCCGGTTTTTTGGCCCGGGGAAAAACCCTTGGGGGAAAATTTAAAAAGGGAAAAAAATTTGTTGGGGATTTTGGGGAAAACCCCCCAAAATGGTTAAAGGGTTTTAAGTTTTTTTTTAAAAATTTTTGGGAAGTTTTTTTGGGAAAAGGGTGGGGAGAGGGAAAATTGCCTGGAGGGATTAAAAGGGGGCCCCCGGGGTTTTTTTTTGGGGAAAAAAATGGTGGGGGGTTGGGTTTGGGGGTGGGCATTTTTAAAAATTTAAATTTTTGGGGAAATTTTAAAATTTAAAAATATTCTTTTAACCCCCTTTTTAAAGGGTTTAAAACCAAAAATTTAAAAACCCCTTTTTAAACGCTAAGCCCACAAGGGCCATGCACCCTTTTCATAATATAATATAAAGTCACTCAAAACCCTTTTGTAGTATAACATAACTCTGCACCTACTAAAAAAAAATTAAAGTTTTTGACTATAGCTATTCATGCTCTCGCCCCCCCAAAACCCTCGCCTAATTATCGTCAGGAACCTGGGGACTCAAAAAGTTTCCCCCCGGGGAAAATTTTTTCCCCAGTGAAGTTTGATGGGAAAAAAAAAGGCAAGAACTTCATTAATTAAGACGGTTCTTAATTTTAAAAAAAACTGAAGGAATTTTTTTTTTTCCTCTAATCTTTGTTTGGGGGGTTTTATTTTGGGGGGGGCCAGAAACTCTTTGTGAAAAGTTTATCCAAGTTTGCGACCTTACGTAAAGACTCTGTTGGCGATCAACCGGTTTCGAGGGTTTTGCCCTCGCGGGTTGGGCTGAGTTCCCCAGATAACCACCTGGTCTGGGCTGTTGGCGCTGGAGGGGGGGGAAGGCCACACAGCCACCCCCTTTTAAGCTGACGAGACAGTAGTCTATTTTCATCGTATAAGCTTTGAGGTTTGTTTTAGCGATATGTTTGATTTTGCTGGTAGTAAGGCAGTAGTCGAGGATGTTGAAAATTGTTTCTTATAGTGCCCCCGGGGCACCCCTTTTTTTTCCCCAATTGGTATATTCTACTTGTACCTCATAAACCCAAAAAAATTATGACCGTGTAAATTGAGGACAAGAGACTCGAATTTCTTCCATAAATTTTGAAGCATTTTTTTCTTCTTTTTTCCCCAGAATACATTTCAAACGTTTTCAAATTTAAAAAGAAATTCGTATTTTTAAATTCTTTGAGACAGTAGGGGGCCTCAGCTTTTTTTTAAAAGAACATAAAAGGAGAACACTGCAGCGGGCCCTTTTTGGGGCCCCATACGGGGGCAGGCCCTTCACAATCCGCCCCACTAACAGAACACTTGATCAATCCAATTTTCAATGCTCCCCAAAAAAATAAGCTTTGACAATTCTACCCACTCATTTGGGGAAACCCCCCCAAAAAACCCCCTCTCACCCCGAATTTACCCCAAACCCAAATTTGAAATCCCAAAGGCCCCCCTTCCAAAAACCCCCCAAAAGGGAGACTTTTCCCCCTCATCAACTCCCCTTTTTTCCAAACCAATACTTTCCTATATCCTTTCTAAATCTAAACTTATCAAAAAATCCATTATTGGGGTTCTCTCTTGGAGAGATACCCCCAAATTATTTATATCCCCTTTGTTAATACCCTTTTTTCCCCTTGTATACCCGATCATGTCCCCCCCCATTCTACGTCTTACAAGTGAATGAAATTTTAAAGGGCTTCAATCTTTCTTCGTAAGGAAGTTTTCCCCAAAGCTATGTATTAATTTATTATTCTACGCTGAATGTTTTCTAACGAATTTATGTCCATTCTGTAATATGGAGCCCAAAAAATGAGCTCCCGTAATCTAGGTGGGGCCTTACTAATGATGTATAAACCCCCAAAAATAACCTCTGGACTTCTGTTGCTAACACTTCTTGATATAAATCCTATTAATCTATTTCCCCCCATTACGTACGCTTAGGCATTGCTGTCTTGGTTTAAGGTTGCTGCTTACCATCACCCCCAAGTCCTTCTCCCAATCTGTATGGGTAAGTTCTCGTTATTTAACTTATAAGTGCTTGGGTTATGGACCTCCCGAGCTTCAAAAAACCCCATTTATCTACATTGAACTGCATCTGCCACTTTTCTGACCACGAATTAAGTTTGCCCCAAAACTTCCTAAAATTCTATGACATCTATGTTTGAATCAATTATCCTACCTATTTTCCCCTTTTTTTTGTCGGCGAATTTGGGGAAAATTTTTTACTAGTTTTAATTTTTTCCCCCCCGTAAAAAGGTTTTTTTATTGGGGTTTTTTATTTTAAAAAAGTAACCCAAAGGAAAGGGGGCCCAAGGGGCCCAAATCCCCCTTGGGGGAAAAAAAAACCAAAATTGTTTTAAAACCAAATTTTTCCCAAAAATTTGGAAAAATTTTAAACCCCCATTTAAAAAGGGGGGGCCCCCTTTCCCCCTTTGGGGTTTTTCCCATTTTTGGTTTGGGGGGCCCGGACTCGGGGTCCCCCTTGGAAAGGCCAAATTTTTTCCCCAAAAGCCAAAAAAAACCCCCCGCCACTTTCTTTTAAAAAATTTTTTTTTCTTTGGGCAAAAGAAAAATCCAAAACCCAAAACCCCCTTAAACCCTTTTAAAATTTTAAAAAAAAAAATTTTTCCCAAATTTTTTTAAACCCGGGGGGTCAAACCAAAACCTTTAAAAGGCCCCTTTTGTGAAGAAGGTTAATAAATTAGATAGGAAAAGGGAAAGGCCCCCCCGTAAATTTTCCCTGCTGGTATCATTAATCAAATTATGGTTTTTTGATGGCTTCTAATAATATCAGCTATAATTGACAAAATAATTTGCCTACAATTGAGGTCAGGCTTATTGGGCGGTAATTTGACGGTAGTGACTTGTCCCCTGCTTTAAAAATGGGGAAATTTCATTAGCCATTTCCCCACATACCCAGACACTACACCTGTTTGAAGAAAAAAATTAAAAAAATGTTAGATATTGGTTCACAGAGTTCCTTTTTTTTTTCCCCTTAAAAACCCCTTTAAAAAAAATCTCATCAGGACCCGGCGATTTATTTTGTTTCAGCCCGGTCTATTTGTTTCATAACCATTTCGCTAGTGACTGTGATATTACATAATTTATCTTCTTCTGGGCCTCTGAAAAAATTAATTACGGGGAAAAATTTTTAATGTCTTCCTGTGTGGAAAACCGAGAAAAAAAAATTTTTTAAAAAAATAGAGCACATATCATTCTCCTTGTCAGTAAGATGCCCAATTTTTTTTTTAAAGGGGGGACCTATTTTCCCCCCTAACTTTTGTTCTATAAAGGGGGAAAAAAATTTTTGGGTTATTTTTTGAATCCTTAGCAACTTTAATTTCATAGTCCCGTTTAGCTTTTCTTATTCCTTTTTTAACGTCCCTCTTAATGTCAGTATCTGATTTATAAGATGACCCTCACCTTTTTTTATGCGCCTATAAATTCCTTTCTTCTGCCCAAAAAAAGATACTTAAGCCTATTATTCATCCTTTTTTGGGTCATTTCTACTTGATCTAATTTCTTTATCGGGATAAATGTTCTTTGGGCAGCCTGAAAAGTGTTAAGAAAACTGTCATATTGATACCTCCCCGTCCCCCCCAGTCCACAGTTAAAAAGGGTGTTCTCTAAGTCCATTATAATCTGCAAAGCAAAATCGGGCCCCCGGTTACTGAATTATCCCTACTATCATACATCCATTCAATGCTAAACGTAATTGATTTTGTGGTCGCTTGACCCGGGGGTTCCTCTGTAATTTCTAAATTATTAACAAGGGTTTCCTTCCCCAGAACCAAGTCAAGTGGGTTTTTTTCCCCCCCTTTGGGGGTTTTTCTGTTACAAACTGCAAAAAAAAGCAATCCTGAACTATTTAAAAAAAATTTTTTTTAGTTCTAAATTCCCTGCCCCAAAAAAATTCCAATCAATCTGACTAAAGTTAAAGCCCCCCAAATTACTACGTTATCGTGCCTTGTGGCCTTAAAAATTTTTTCCCCAAAAAGGGGGCTCCCTTGTTCCCTATCAAAAATTTTGGGGGACGGTAAATCACGCCAAAAAAAAAATTTTTTTTACCCCCCCCTAAAAAAATTTTACCCAAACCCCGACTCTGTATGTGTTATTTAGACTTTATCCCGTTTTTATGCAAAAAATTTTAAAAGATCACGGACATGAGTGCCCCCCCCCCCCCCTTTCCCCATACTTCTGTCTCCGGAAAAATTTTTAAAAACCCCAAAAGTGACATTCGGCAGGCAAGCCCCCATTTTTCATATTAAACCATGTCTCGTTATTGCAAAAAAAAAATAATTTTTCCCCCCTTGCAACTAATCTCAACTCGTCCATCTTATTCCTTTTCGACTATTGGTTTTTAAAATATATTTAAAGACCCTCCTTTCTTTTACCCTTCCCCCCCCTTTCTGTTTTCCACAAAAACCCATTACTCTCCTTGTCATCTAGTGTCACTAACTTTATATCCACCTTATTCTGCCTATTTTTTTTGTTCTCCTAGAACTTATAATATTACTACACTGGGACTTCACTGTTTTTTCCCCCAAAAAACCCCCCCCACTAACTATTTCCCAGTTTTAAAAAACCCAACAGCTCCCCCCACTGCAGTTGCCAATTTTTCCCCCCCCAACCTGGATAAGTGAACCCCATCCCCCCCATACATGTTTTCTGCCATAGAAAAAAGGGCCCAGTTGTCAATGAATGTTACTGAATTTTCCTTACAGTATTTGTCAGCCAGCAATTGGGGAAAAATTTTTTGGACCAAAACCTTCATTTTTTTTTCCTCTCCTTTTTGGGGGAAAAACCACATATGACAGGGGTTTCCCCCCCCTTTTTCCTAATTATGTCTATTGCTTTTCCTAAACCTGCTAGTCAGGTCCTCACTCCACGTCTGCCAAAAAACGTTGCCCCAGCATTTTTACAGATAATAGGATTGCTCCTTACCTCTCATGATGTCTTTCCCCCCGGCTAACAATACCCCCCATCCCAGCCCCAGGAAAGCAAACCCTCTGTCTCCTACTCCTATCATTCAAACAGAAAGCCCTATCCTGTACCTAACCTGGTACATGGTTCGTTATCTTTACGCTCCCCCGAAGTCGACTCACATTCATCGGGGAGCACGGAGAATGGGTTTGATGTTTCACAACATTCTCCTGGGTCTTCGTTGTTTCTACCTCTCCCCCCCTCCTCTTGACCTTAACTTTGTCCCATGCGTTTTAGCCACTGTCCCGGTTCCTTTCTTGGCTTGAGGATTCTCCCCAAAAAGGGGGATTACTGGAAATAAATGGTATAAAATACCGACACAATGGAAAAATAAACACATAAGCAGTATAATGTGATCCTTTATTGACAATAATACTGCTTATGTGTTTTATTTAAAATTTTTTTAAAAAATTTTCTTGTTTTCCTCCCCCCAGTCGCTGTATCTCAAAAATTTAAAACCCTCAGTTCTTCCTTCAGCTGCTGGTAAAAATAGCTCAAAAAGGGCATCTTCAAATTCACAAAAACACACAAGAAAACGTCTTCACTTAGTTAAGTCAGGTCCACCACTGAAATAGTACAATATTTCACATGACTGAGCACAAGTCATTTGAATTGTATCATCTATTCAGAGAATTCTCCACTTCTGATTTTTTTTTTTTTCCATTTTCCCAAAAAAATTTTTATTGCCTTTGAAATATTTGTTGCTTGTGTTCTCAAAACGATAAGTTATTCGAGATCATATATTAGTCTGTTCTTGCTCCTTTTTTTTCTGTTTAAAACTGCCTGTTTTTAACTATGTTCTTGTTTTGAATTCTTTATTTTGCCACTTGAAAGCAATTGAATTTGTCACCACTGAACATTATGTTATGATCACTCGTGTTGGAGGTAATTAATGACGTATTTTTGAAATTTTTTTTACTTTCAGCCGAGGAAATTTTTTTAGCTATTTTTTTTACTCTCTGCAATGTATGATATAAAAACAAGAGTTGGTATTTTGGTCAGTTTGCTTTGAAAATGAGTATCAGTATTCAATTTTTTTGTTACAAATTTTTTTTGTTACTAACCCCCAATACTTTGTTATTTTTTAAACCACGTTACTAAGACAATATTTTGTTTTTTTTTTTAAACCCAAATTACTAAGACAATATTTTGTTATTTTTTTAACCAAGTTACTAAGACAATATTTTGTTTTTTTTTTTAAAAAAGTTACTAAGAAAATATTTTGTTATTTTTTAACCAAGTTACTAAGACAATATTTTGTTATTTTTAACCAAGTTACTAAGACAATATTTTGTTTTTTTTTAAACCCAAATTAATAAGACAATATTTTGTTATTTTTAACCAAGTTACTAAGACAATATTTTTTTTACATTTTAACCACCTGATGTTTGTTAGATATTGATTGTACATTTCCCCCATATCCATTTTTACATACTGACCTCATTTTATGTGTTATCGTTAAAAGCGTTTGCAGAGTCCGTTTAGCTGACATCATATTCCTTCTGAAGCTTGGGGGTTTTTTACAATGGTCTCAAATTGTAAAAAAATATAATCTTTCTGCTAAAAAAATTGTTGACCTGGGTTGTATAGCTCATTTTCCCCCATAAAATCCCCCCCAAAAATTTTAAAGTTTTTTTAAAATTGTGTGGATTAATTCTACTAAACTTTGACTTTTACCATCACTCTGCTGCCATCCTCCTGAAGGAGAGCTATGTCTGCACTTCTTAAGGCTTCAGGGATTTCACCTGAATAAAGTTCCCCCCACAAAGAACACTAAGTGCTCGTGCTAATGGTACCTTGTATTTTCTTTAAAAAAAGCCGAATTCCGGGGAAACGGGCCCCAATGTCGCTTGCATCGGGAAAAATTCCCCTTATTTTTTTTTCTTAGGGTACACCAAAAATACGCAAGTTAATACTTTTATTCCCTAAATAAAGATTATTATTATTACTTCAACAAACCAGCCATATCCCACTGAGGCAGGGAGACCTAAAAAAAAAAAACGAAAGTTACTCTTTTTAAATTTAGTAATGTATACAAAAATTACTATTTTTTTTCCCCACATTTTAGTCGCCCAAAAAAAACTCATGGCTTACGGAGGAAGAGTTCTATTCCCCCTTTTCCCCTTGGGGGTAAGAGGAAATAAACAAAAAAAAGAACTAGTAAAAAAGAAGAAAACCCAAAATGGGTGGAATTTTGCTTTCATGAAAAAGTAGTGTGACCTAAGTGTAAGTAAAAAAAACAAGCGTACCTGAAATCTTGAATGTTTATGAGAAAAAAAAAAAACCACCTAGTTAAAAAATTAAAATTTTTATTATTATTATTATTATTATTATTATTAAAAGTGAACTTTTTTCACCAAATAAATATATATGACCAATTCTAAGATAAACAACAACGGCAAGGAACCCCCCCCGTAATCAAGAGCATCCCACGATAATTAAAAAACCTCACAAGGCATGGGGAAATTTTTTGAAGGGAAATTTAAAAACCTTTTTAAAAAAACATCATGAGCTGATTTTTTGCATCAGATAAGCGGAAGAAACGGCACTCAGAAGGGGGGGACAAATTAGACACCGTGAAACCATTCACAAGAGATAGTAATCAGGGGGCGAGGGGTCACTGAGAAAACCCTAAAAAGGGCGACAGCAGAGGCGTGAGGAAGCAGAGGCGTGAGGGGGGAAATTTTTTCCAGCGTCGGGGCTGTACACAACTTTAACACAACAGAAGCCGATAACAAATCATTGTTCAGTACGATAAGCAGTGATAAAGACAGGAAATTTTTATTATAATCAAAGAAAAAATAAATTAAAAATAACCCCGTCTTTTTCCACTTTTCGGCCCAAAAAAGTCAAAAATTTGGGGCCCCTTTTCCCGGGGGGTTTAAAAAAAAAAAGAAAATCCAGCTAGAAACAAAAAAACAGATTTTACCCAACAAAAATAAAAAGACAAAAAAACGACAAAAAAATTAAAAAAAAAAAAAAACAAAAAACAAAAAAAAAAGAAAAAGGTGGCTCTTTGAACCCCCAAAAAAAAAAAATTTTTCATGAAGACTTCCCAAAACCCCCGGTAAATAAAGCGGAAGGTCAATGGGAGGAACAAACTCATTTGGGAAAAAAAAACTAATTTGGGGGTTTTGACAGAAAACCTCTTACACCTGCATTTAAAAAAAACGAGTGGGGAAAAGGGGGGAAAACCCAAAAAACTGTCTCTTGTTTTCCCCAAAAAAGATGTGGAAGATATACCGGGGGAAAAAACCCGCCGAGTGCCCCCGAGTGTCAGTGACACTGCAGTTCTGATCCTGGATTTTTTTTTGGGGGAAAGGGGGAAAAAAAGGGGAGGCACCTTAGAAAAGGGGGGTTAGTGAAAGCAAACTACCAGAGAACTGGAACCTTCCCGAGTCCAGAAAAGTGGGTAACATGTGCGAGGAAAGTCAATAAATCAGTTAATGGAATATTTAATTGGGACGTTCGAAAAAGGGGAAAAAAAAAAAAAAAATAAACACCAATTCTTTTTTACTTTTTAAGCAAAAGAAAAAAAACAAAACTCCCCAATAACAATGAGAAATGAAAAAAATTTGGGGGAAAACGAAGGAATGACTAAAAAAAACGTAATAACACGACTGGGAAAAAACCACGGAACAGGGGGGGTTTTTTAACTCATCCCCAATAGTCAGGGTTTCCCAAAAAACCTGCTCCGTGCTTTAGGAAGGAATTCATATGCAAGAATGAAAAATTCCAAAAAGGCAATTTGATAAAAAAGGGGAAAAAAACATATTTAATACTAAATTTTAAAACAGAAATATCGAATAAAATGACGCAAAATAATCAATTAATAAAATTTATGGATGTACATAAATGGTATAAAAAACCGACAAGATGAAAAGGGGGCACATGTGCAACAGGGGGTCTTTATTTGTTTTAAACACCAGAGAGGAACTATAGCATGTTTCTCACTTTTCTTACTCAGAAAGGCTCTAATTCTCTGGAAAATTTGCTTTCCCTAAAACACCTTCAAGACCCCTTTTCCCCGTCCCCTTCACAAGGCAATCCAAGATCAGAACTGTCGTCACTGGCACTCAGAGGCACTCAGTTGGTTCTATTTTTTTACTTTCCACATCGGGGGTTGAAGACAAGGTATCCGGGGGTTGCTTCCCCCTTCTCACCCCTCTCTCTCTCCCCCTCCCCCCTCTCTCTCTCTCTCTCTCTCTCTCTCTCTCTCTCTCTCTCTCTCTCTCTCTCTCTCTCTTCCTCTTCCTCTTCTCTCCCCCCTTCTTCTCTTTCCCCTTTCTTATAGATTTTGGAAAGCTTCCTTTTCCCAAAAAAAAGGGAAAAATTAAAATGAAGGGGAAGGTAAAAAAAGCCCTTACGGGGGGGTTTTCAAGGGTTTTTTTAAAACAAAAAAATTTCCCCCGGGATCTTAGAAATCTTGGGAAGGAAAAGGGCTTTTGGGAATTTAAACCCCCTAAAGGGGCGAAATAAAAATTTTAAAAATTCCCCGCTTTCCCCTAAAAAATTTGGGGGGAAAACATGCTTAAAACAAAGGAATTTTTCGGGACCGCAGGGGAAACAGGGGGAGAAACCCAATTTTTTAAAGCTCGGGGAAAAAACCCAAGCTGGGGGTTTTTAAAATATAAAATTAAAAATTTTTGAAATCCTTAAAAATATTAAAAAAAAAACCCGGGGTTTGGAAAAAAAAGAAATTTGGTTTTTAAAAAAGGGGGACCCCCCCGGGGGGGGAAAACCAGGAAATCGCCCAAAATTTTTCAAAGGCGGGAAAAAAAACCCCCCCCAAAAACGGGGGGGGGCCCCCCTTTTCCCCCCCCTTTTTCCTCTCTTTTCCTCCCCTTTTTTTTTCCCCTTTTCCCCTTTCCCCTCCTTTTTTTTTCCCCCTTCCTTTTTTCCCCCCCATTTTGTGTTTTTTCCCCAAAACAAAAGGTTTTTAAGGGGGTAAAAACCCCCCCCCAAAAAAAGGGTAAACTTTTTTCCCCCCCCTTCTTTCCCCCCTTTCCCCCTTTCTTTAAAACGTTTTCCGGGGGGGAGGGTTGGGAAGGGGTTTTAATTCAGGGGAAAAAGTTAACAAAAAAATTTTTAAATTTTTAAAAAATTTAAAAAAATTTCCCCTTAAAGGGTTTTTCCCCCAAACCCCTTTGGGGGTTTTAAAACGTTGTTAGGGGTTTAATGGGGCGATTTTAAAAACTAAAAATAAAAAAAAATTTTTTAAATTTTAAAAATTTTAGCCCCGTTTTAAAAAAATTTTTAAATAAAAAAATTTTTTAAAAAAATTTAAAAATTGGTAAAATATTTGGCCTTCCGCCCCGAACACATAATTTCCCTTTTTAAAGCCCCCCCTTTTTAAAAATAAAAAATTTAAATGAAAAAAATTTTTAAAAACCCAAAATTTCCCCGTTTTTTAAAATTTAAAAATCTTTTTTTAAACAAATTTTAAATTTAAATGGAAAAAACCAGGCCCAACCTATTAAACTATAGCGAAAGATCCGGAACACTTAAGGACCTCGACTAGACTACTGGACAAAAAAAATTTATAGGGCTGTTTCAGGAAAATTGAGCATATGTGATCTAAAGGGGAAAAATGGTAACACTTAGAGACAAGACAATTCCGTGGTGCTGCACCAACGGTAGATGGGGTGTATTTCTCAAAATTTAAAAAGTTGTGGTAGAGATAATAACAATGATCAGTGTTCTTGAAGCATCCATAGAGATAACAACGGTCCCAATATATTCAAGTGACGCATCGCTAACCTGATCTCGATCCAGATCCTGCCTTTAAAGGTAGAAACGATACCCTTGCCTGGAAATGGGGCTCGAGTGTGAGCATCTGGACCCTGTGATATTATCACAGAAAAAAAACCCCAAATCCCGGTCATTATTTTCCAAAAAGGGGGATAAAGAAAGAGCAGGCAGGTGCATAAGTGTCATGGGTCGAGTAATGGGGTTGAGTGGAAAAGGGGGGGTTTGGGGAAAAGTGATCTTCAAGAATATAATATTCATCTCCACAATTAGAAATAACTAAAAAGGGGTTTTGTAGTAACCAAAGGGCTAGAGCCTATCATATCATTGCCTATAAACAACTGTATGTCCTCTATGGGAAACTCCTGAGAGAACCCAAGAGCCATATACCTACTTTAAAAATTTTATAGATTGTGTGTAATAATATTCTAACAAGTTATCAATGTAGATTAGGGGTCTTCACCTAGCAGTGACACTCCCTTTTCGAAGGAGAGACAAGTTCCAGTGACATGCAAACCCTTTTCATTTGTCAAATTGTTCTGGGAGGACGACTTTAAACTGAACTCATTGCAGGAGTTATACTCTTAACACACAAATGAAATTCTCCTGTTACATCTCATCTCATGTGGGTGTGATGGTTGCTTTTTTCTTGGCACCTTGGGGTTTGTGTGATGGTTTTTTTCTTGGCACCTTGGGGTGGGTGTGATGGTTGCTTCGTCTTGGCACCTTTGGGGGGGGTGTGATGGTTGCTTTGTCTTGGCACCTTGGGGTGGATATGATGGTTGCTTTGTCTTGGCACCTTGAGGTGGATATGATGGTTGCTTCGTCTTGGCACCTTGGGGTGGGGGATGGTTGCTTTGTCTTGGCACCTTGGGGTGGATATGATGGTTGCTTTGTCTTGACACCTTGGGGTGGATATGATGGTTGCTTCGTCTTGGCACCTTGGGGTGTGTGTGATGGTTGCTTCGTCTTGGCACCTTGGGGTGGATTAATGGTTGCTTCGTCTTGGCACCTTGGGGTGGGTGTGATGTTGCTTCGGCTTGGCACCTTGGGGTGGGTGTGATGGTTGCTTCGTCTTGGCACCTTGGGGGGTGTGGGGAGTCCGCTGCTGATAATAAATTTGTTCCCCCTTCCCCTTGACTTATAAATTCTAATTGGAAATATTAGCCCTTGTGTTCTCAGACATTTTTTACAATATGTAATATTTTAGCTTCATAAATGAGACATTTGTGCAACTTTTGGGGAATCTTTGAAGAAGTGTCAGAAAAACTTTTCCCAATACAGACCCAAATGTTGGACAAGTGTCTCATTTATCAACTAGTCGGGTTTCAAAAAAAAAATTATACACAATATTTTTAGCTTGCTGTGTTGGACCGAGAATGGGATCTACACCTGGAAGACCCTTTGAGGAACTGGCCCCTAATTCCACACAGAAATCACCCCTGAAAGCAAAAGACTTGGCGGGCGATGCAACATACCCCCAGTAAAAAGTGGGGGCACCATTAGTACTTTAAAGGGGAAAACACAATAAGTTTTCGGGGCCCAAGACTTAAACACCCCCCACCACCCAAAAGGAAATTATCAATAACCTTTTTGTCTTAAAGAGGGCTGGACAGATACCTAAAGTCAGTGCCGGATCAGTCGGGCTGTGGATCGTACGTTGGACTACGTGGCCCCTATCCACCCCCTACGGGACTTCCTGAATATATGGTGTCTGGGAGAACAGACTGGCGTTCACTCATCCTCTCAAGGCCGTTAAACCAGTTGGAAAAGACCTTAAGGATCCATGTGTTCAGAGTCCAACGAGGATGTCTCCTCGCACCCTTCTAACACAAGTTTGATAGCAAACTTTCCACTTTAAACGAGGCTTTTCTTTTGTCGTACTAATGTACGACAATACTAGATACGCCAGAACTTTTGCAAAGCAAGCTTCCCAAAGTAGGTACAGTTAAACTAATAATTAGTTGCCCTATACGCACATGTCAACCAATTATTTGTGAAATTTCTTTAGAATATACGGAAAACCCCTTTGTGGGGTCTATTAAAGATTGTTTTATGTCAACATAAAACAACAAATAAGCAATAAACAATTCCCTTTAATAATTGGTCCAATATAATTAGCAGTCCATATAATAAAGTAACGAGAGAAGTTCCCTTATTAGTTAATGAAGTTCCCAACTCAAATAACATACTGAACGTTAATTATATGAAGTGAAGTGGATCATTCTGATATTTACCAGTACTTTCGTACTGGAGAGCAATTAATTCTAGCATAGATATACAATTTGCATAAAATAAAATTATATACATATAATTTACACACGACAAGATTAGTTGGTTTAGCGTGATATAGCAGATATATCTTGATCTACAGTGACCTGAACAAAATAAAAAAACTACCAAAATGTATGGAATTACCATAGTAATATTTATGGTATTAGTGTTAGGTTACGTGTGTGTGTGTGTGTGTGTGTGTGTGTTTGTGTGTGTGTGTGTGTACTCACCTAATTGTACTCACCTAATTGTGGTTGCAGGGGTCGAGACTCAGCTCCTGGCCCCGCCTCTTCGCTGTCCGCTACTGGGACTCTGCTCTCCCTGCTCCATGAGCTTTATCATACCTTGTCTTAAAACTATGTGTGTGTAGTTTATTTTGTGTAGGTTTTATTTTATTGAGGCAAGTGAGGACAACAAATGGCCAGGCTCACAGATACAAACTGTGAGCCTGGCCTATCATTGTAATTACACTGCCTAGCATTGCAATTATACTACCCAGCATTGTAATTACATGCCCAACATTGTGATTATGCAGCCTAACATTGTGATTATACTGCCTAGCATTGTGATTATACTGCCTAGCATTGTGATTATACTGCCTAGCATTGTGATTATACTGCCTAGCATTGTGATTATACTGCCTAGCATTGTGATTATACTGCCTAGCATTGTGATTATACTCCGCATTGTGTTTCAGCCTGCTTTTATTATACTGCCTATTATTGTGATTATATCCTGCATTGTACTTGAGACTTTGTTTTTGTTTTTGGACCTGTGTGTTTGTGTCGCCTTTTTAAAAGCGTGATGGTTATTATTACACTCCGATGTTTGTTCTCGTTTGTCAAGGTATTTAATATATTTAAATACGTATATCCCTAGTGCAATAAAATATTGATTATAAGTAAAGTGTTTTCCCCTTCCTGAACTTACTTTGAGGGCTCATTAATGCAAAGATTCACCTTTAGTGGTTCAACTTTGTGAAACGCTCTTATTATGGGATGCATATGGTCCCCCCTTTTGATTCGCATTGTTTATCCATTTCAACCACAGGTATAAATACGTGAAATACCTCCCCCAAACCCCTGGTCGTGGACCGGTCCGCGGGCGTTGATCCCCGGAAATCCCCTCCAGGTAGGATGCCCCCCAGGTATACCACTTGCTGGCCTCCCTCAACCCCCTTTTTAAGTTGACATCACGAAAGACTTATTTGGGGCTCAGGACCCGTCGAAACTGATAATGATGGATGTCAAAGCGCCAGGAACCCCCAAGGACTCGAAGAGGCCTCAGGCCCCGGAAACGTAGGACGAAGACAAGCCGCCAGCCCAACACACATCCAGTTTAAGCACAAGCCATAGTAAGTATGGGTGTCTGTTTAGCAATACCTTCTCATCCTTGAGCGTGACTTCAACCAATCATAACCTTAAGTGAATGTGACTGACCGGGCTAGGTTTAGGCATTGGCTTAAGCCAGGGGGAAATTTTGGACCTGCCTCGCATGGGCCAAGTAGGCCCTGTGCAGTGTTCCTTCTTGCCTATGTTCTTATTGCGTGAAAAGAAATCAATTGAATCAATGATTTCTAGCGATTAGCTGGGATAGCGAAGTGCTCGAAAGATCCAAAAATATATATACTATATAAATTAAAATAAAAACATGAATAAACAGAGAATTCATAATATAACATGGATAGGTATTTTGGGTTTAAACTCCTCCTTACCATTTCCCCCACTGCTGTAAAGACTGAGTTTTTAAATTTTACAAAAATAACCCTCACATAGAAAGATTTTACAACGACGTTTCGGTCCGACTTGGACCGAAACGTCATCTATTTCTCTCTCTCAATCTTGTTCCAGTAAAGTTATTTTGTCTTTTTTTCTTCTTTCTTAAATTTTACTGACTGTATTGACTGAAGGAAAATTCTTAGGTTAAATTTAATTTTAAATTAACTTTTAGCTGCCCCTGTCAAATGGTTAATCAAATTCTCTCGGATTCGTCACAGCAAGAGAGAGAACAATCATCTGGATAATTTAATACTGATTTCGATTTTACTGACTAAAAAACACTATTTAATTACACACACACACATTTTAAGAAAAGGAACGATAAAGTTCGAGGAGCAGGGAAAAAAGTGGACCTAGTAGCCACTGGCGAAGAGGTGGGCCAGGAGCTGTGAATCGAACCCTGAAAGCCACAAATAGGTGAGTACACTCATTATCATTATCTCAAACTTATTTTCTTATATCTGTCAGTTTCCCGTAACTTTGAGAAGGATGCTGCTGGCGCAGCCGGAGAGGAGGTCGCCTTCAGGTTACTGAAGACAACTTACAAATTGGAGGCAGGTGGTCCTGACCACCGACTTTGCTCCATGACTCGTATTCTGTTACCTGATACAGGCGATGAAGAGGACTGTTCACCAAGTGAGTGTAGTGTTTTTGTACAGGGTGTGTGTGTCAAAAGTGTCAAAAGACACTTGGCCTGTTTTGTGTGTGTGTAGACATAATGCCTACTGGCTAGTTCTCAGAGTCGCTCTTGGAGCTAGTTGTTGTGGGCCTAGTTCCCTAAGTCCCAACAGAGAGCAGGCCTCAAGTTATTCCGGCCTTGCCTCTCTCTCACTAAAGACCTGTGTACTCACCTAGTTGTGGTTGCAGGGGTCGATTCATAGCTCCTGGCCCAGCCTCTTCACTGGCCACTACTGGGTCCTCTCCCTGCGCCATGGTCTTTATCATACCTCTTCTTAAAGCTATGAATGGATGTGTGTGTGTGTGTGTGTACTCACCTAGTTCTCACCAGGGGTCAGGTCTAGCTCCTGGCAAAGCCTCTTCACTGGTCGCTACTGGGTGTGTGTGTGTGTGTGTGTCAGACAAAAACAGAAGACAGGCGAAGACACAGGGTCGAAGATAAAGTTAACGGTCTTAAATTTCACAAAAATTAAACAAAAACAACAGGATATTTTACGTATATTTTCAAAATATATATTTTTCCATACCAATCTACGTGACTGACAGAACTAGAGGTGGTTAATGGAGGGGCAGAAGGGTGTTGTGATGGTGTTGTTGCTGGGAGTCTGACTGTTGTTGCTGGGAGTTTGACGTGTTGTTGCTGGGAGTTTGACGTGTTGTTGATGGGAGTTTGACGTGTTTTGATGGGACTTTGACGTGTTGTTGATGGGAGTTTGACGTGTTGTTGATGGGAGTTTGACGTGTTGTTGATGGGAGTTTGACGTGTTGTTGATGGGAGTTTGACGTGTTGTTGATGGGAGTTTGACGTGTTGTTGATGGGAGTCTGACGTGTTGTTGATGGGAGTTTGACTGTTGTTGCTGGGAGTTTGACTGTTTTTGATGGGAGTTTGACGTGTTGTTGCTGGGAGTTGCTGGGAGTCTGACGTGTTGTTGATGGGAGATTGACGTGTTGTTGCTGGGAGTCTGACGTGTTGTTGCTGGGAGTTTGACGTGTTGTTGATATGAGTTTGACGTGTTGTTGATATGAGTTTGACGTGTTGTTGATGGTAGTTTGACGTTGTTGATGGAGTTGACGTGTTGTTGATGGGAGTTTGACGTGTTGTTGATGGGAGTTTGACGTGTTGTTGATGGGAGTTTGACGTGTTGTTGATGGGAGTTTGACGTGTTGTTGATGGGAGTTTGACGTGTTGTTGATGGGAGTTTGACGTGTTGTTGCTGGGAGTTTGACGTGTTGTTGCTGGGAGTTGCTGGGAGTCTGACGTGTTGTTGATGGGAGATTGACGTGTTGTTGCTGGGAGTCTGACGTGTTGTTGCTGGAGTTTGACGTGTTGTTGATGGAGTTGACGTGTTGTTGTGAGTCGACGTTGTTGATGGAGTCTGACGGTTGTTGATGGGAGTTGACGTGTTGTTGATGGGAGATTGACGTGTTGTTGCTGGGAGTCTGACGTGTTGTTGATGGGAGTTTGACGTGTTGTTGATGGGAGTTTGACGTGTTGTTGATGGGAGTTTGACGTGTTGTTGCTGGGAGTCTGACGTGTTGTTGATGGGAGATTGACGTGTTGTTGCTGGGAGTCTGACGTGTTGTTGGGGAGATTGACATGTTGTTGATGGGAGTCTGACGTGTTGTTGATGGGAGATCAACGTGTTGTTGCTGGGAGTCTGACGTGTTGTTGATGGGAGATTGACGTGTTGGTCCTGGGAGTCTGACGTGTTGTTACTGGGAGATTGCCGTGTTGGGCCTGGGAGTCTGACGTGTTGTTGCTGGAAGATTGACGTTTTTTTTTTTTTTTTTTTTTTTTTTTTTTTTTTTTTTTTTTTTTTTTTTTTTTTTTTTTTTTTTTTTTTTTTTTTTTTTTTTTTTTTTTTTTTTTTTTTTTTTTTTTTTTTTTTTTTTTTTTTTTTTTTTTTTTTTTTTTTTTTTTTTTTTTTTTTTTTTTTTTTTTTTTTTTTTTTTTTTTTTTTTTTTTTTTTTTTTTTTTTTTTTTTTTTTTTTTTTTTTTTTTTTTTTTTTTTTTTTTTTTTTTTTTTTTTTTTTTTTTTTTTTTTTTTTTTGGGGGGGGGGGGGGGGGGGGGGGGGGGGGGGGGGGGGGGGGGGGGGGGGGGGGGGGGGGGGGGGGGGGGGGGGGGGGGGGGGGGGGGGGGGGGGGGGGGGGGGGGGGGGGGGGGGGGGGGGGGGGGGGGGGGGGGGGGGGGGGGGGGGGGGGGGGGGGGGGGGGGGGGGGGGGGGGGGGGGGGGGGGGGGGGGGGGGGGGGGGGGGGGGGGGGGGGGGGGGGGGGGGGGGGGGGGGGGGGGGGGGGGGGGGGGGGGGGGGGGGGGGGGGGGGGGGGGGGGGGGGGGGGGGGGGGGGGGGGGGGGGGGGGGGGGGGGGGGGGGGGGGGGGGGGGGGGGGGGGGGGGGGGGGGGGGGGGGGGGGGGGGGGTTGCTTGTGGGATGAGAGATTGGAATGAAAAGGGTGGTGGTGGTGGGGGTCAAGCCAGCCAGCCAGCCAGCCTTTCGAGCCGGCCAACAAGTCTGGCAGCCAACCAGCCATCCGAGCTAGAAGCCAGCCAGCCAGCCAGCCAGCAATCCGAGCCAAATGCCAGCCAGCCAGCCATCCGAGCCAGAAGCCAGCCAGCCATCCGAGCCATCCACCCACTACCTGGGAGACCGTGAGGGTGATCATTCCTCTACCACCCGCTACCTGGGAGACGGTGTGGGTGATCGCTTCCCTTCCGCTGGTTCCTGGGTCAGAGTTGGGGCGGACCCCCCCAATACCTGACTGGTTTTTTACATTTGATTGGGTTTTATCTTTGATTGGCTTGTTTTTTGGTTGGGTTTTTATCTTTGATTGGGTTTTATTTTTGATTTGGTTTTATCTTTGATTGGCTTTTATTTTTTTTTTGGGGGTTTTTTTTTTTGATTGGGTTTTACCCTTGATTAGGTTTTTTTTTTTTTATTGGGTCTTATCTTTGATTGGCTTTTATCTTTGAGGTTTTTATTTTTGATTGGCTTTTATCTTTGTTTTGGGTTTTTACCTATGATTGGGTTTTATCTATGTTTGGGGTTTTTTATCTATGAGGGGGTTTTATTTTTTGATTGGGTTTCTTTTTTGATTGGGTTTTGTCTTTTGGTTTATTTTTGACTGGGTTTTTATGTTTGATTTTTTTTTTCCCTTTTGATTTTTTTTTTAGTTTTTTTTAAATTTTCGGGATTTTTTGGATTGTGATTTAAATTTGGTTTAGTTTTTTTTTTTGAATTGGTTTCCCCTTAGATTAGGTTTTTACCCAGAAACAAACAAGTTTTTCCTATCTTTTAGTATATTTTCTTTATATTTTGCTACATACAGAGGATTCTGGGAAACCCGCTGTGAGCTAGATGTTAGCCACTTGCAGCCCATCATCAACCCAGCTGTAAAGTATCTGTGAGCCAACTGCGAGACAAACATGAGCCAGCTGCTAATCAGCTGGCAACTAGAACTTTTGTTCCTTCGTATAAATGTTGAAGAGTAAAACCCATTCCAAAAAGATGGGTGTCTATTGATTGAAACATTTCACCAAGACAGTTGGCTTCTTCAGTCAAAAAGAGGCAACAGGTGTAGTAGTAGAGTAAATATGATGCAATCAGTCTATCAACAATGAAATACCTGGCTGTTCAACAAGTGTCGTACTTTTCAACTTTTCATTAACTACTCCCCCCTATTTTCTACTGCTGTATTCACTACCAGTTCTTTTATATTATTTCTCCATCCACCCGATTACCACTACCCTCCCACGCCATAGTTCCATTCCTTTTTCCTGGCAGGCAGAGACTCCGTAGAGCCTCCCGAGCCACTCTGGCACTCCTCCGAGTGCCAGAAATATCTCAATAAAGCAGATATTTGACAGTCTTATTCCAGCTAGAACACCGGCCCCGGATACCAGAGATTTAATCCGACTCGTCTCTACACTATCTCTGCTTCTTTCTACGAGCTCTGTGTGAGTAGGGAAGGTAGCAAGACGAGTCTCTCGCTTGAGAAGACTCACCATTGTCACACTGGAGCCAAGACCCGAAGACGTGCTGTACCCCAGTCTCGGGGCGTCGTCGACGGCTGTAGCTAACTGCTGCTACACCACTTTGCTGAGCACTCACCGTGCCCTTATCATAGGACTGTCCCTGCCATAGGGCCGCAAACGTTACTACACTTGACACGAAGGCGGGTTGCCGTGTCATTGTTATATGGCTGCCCTTGCAATAGGGCTGTGACACGTACTTCAATTGTACAACTCCAACACTTCGAGGAGCCACTGCGGTCACCACATGGAAAGACCCTGGCCAGGACCCGTCCTGGCGAAATTACCTGTACCAACCACTATACTCAACACCACTGCCATTAACATCACTACCTACAACATCACTCTTACAACATCTCTACCTACAACATCTCTCCCAAAAAACACCATTACCATCTACTCCCTTTGGCCAACAACACTACTATCTCCATCAACAACCTTACACCAACACTATCATCAGCATCACTATTGTCATCTCTACTACCATCAATCCACTATCATCAACAATATTTTCTTTACCTTTACTATCAACATCACTACCACTATCATCAACTTCAATACCTTCAACACTCTCATCCTTAACCCGCTACCTTCATTACCCACCTTCACTACCATCAACAATATCAACACCATATCATCAGAATTTTAATCATAAACACCACCATCAACCCATTACCTTCAACACCACTACCATCAATGCCACTACCATCAACATCTAATATTATCAACTCTGCTGTTATAAAACAACTGTCATCAACACTTCTTTCATCAACCATTACACCATCAACACCATTTCCATCATTGCATCTTGTGTCAGTACTACTTCCATTAACATCACAACCTTCAGCATCTTCATTATTAACACAACTACCAACAAAAGATCTATCATACTTCTGTCAACATCACTACTGACAACTGAATCTTCAACATCAAAACCAGCTACTACATTTCGGGGCACCACTACCTTTAACAACACTTACTGTCACCCCCAAATCCATCAACACTACTCCCGTTACTACCACCTCCATTAACACTGAGAAAGATTCTCCACTGAGGTTTTTCCTGGTCTTCCCGATCAAACTCTTTCACCATTAACACATTATTTACACCACAACAGTCAACACTCTTGTCAACACTACACCATCGTCACTATTCTACCAGAATTAAAGGAGTAAAAATTTGTTTCCTTTTAATTATGATATTTGAAATTCATGTACCTTTTTGAACAGAAACTTGTCCGGATCTGGCTTGTGGGGATCAATCTTTCAGCTTTCTTACTATAACTGTCTGTAGGTCAATGAATGTAACTTCCATTCCAGTTAAGAAATCCAGTCCAATGAGGAAGTCTTCGTGCCAGTCGTGGAGGAAGATGTCTATTAGTTTTGTAGTTCCGCTGAGGGTGACTGCTGCATTTTGGATTATATATTTCATTTGTGAATGTATGCTTCCATGGCTTCCCGGGGTTGATGATAGTGACTGGTTCCATCTCCCGAACTTTGATGTTCAGATGGCTCTGAAGTTTTGGGTTCATAGTTGAGCATGTGCTTCGGAGTCAATGATGACTTTAACTGTATTGGTCCCACCTTGCAATCATTGTTGGGCTTGGCCCCATGAAGATGTGTTCTATGTAACATGGACGAACTACAAGTGTGGGACGGTACTTGACATCCTTATGGAACAATGGGAATTGTGCAGCACATCAATACCTAGCAGAAGTGGAGTGCACTCAGAGACAAACATTGTGCTATGAAGAACAACGTTACCTTGGCACACTAGAGTGGCATCCAGGAGTCCTATCAAGGATGGCTTGTAATCTTTGGCGTCCTCCTCCCGACAGAATTCCAATCTTGTCAGCCAGACCACAGTCTATGACCGTTTGAAGTGAAACCTAGGTAGTGTCAGAACCGGAGTCACTATGGGAAAAAAACATACTTATTCCCAAGTTTACACTTGAGTTTTAGCAGGTCACTATCTTTATCTCTCACCAACAGAAGTTTTTTTTGGAAAGCTTCTTTTTGAAAGGCGGGGTGAGGGCTGAACCCTCTTTGCAAATTAACGTTGAGACCTTCGACTCAGCCTGAGGGGGGGATACAGGAGATAAGAATCGGAATCAGTATTTATTTTTTTAAACCCCTGTAAACCAAATGAACCCAAATGAATTTCTTCCCTCGGCCCAGGAGCTTTGGGTAGACTTATTCTTGCCCCTTTCCCTTTTCCCTTTTTCTCCTCTTCCAATACCTCCTCTATTCCCCCCACCTCTTCTTTTTTTTTTTTACTTTCTTCACCCTTTTCCCTCTTCTCTTCCACTAATCCCCCCCATTGATTTATTGATTTCAAATAATATTAAAAAATTTTTAAACTGACTTATGATAAATATATATTAATTATATATATATATATATATATATATATATATATATATATATATATATATATATATATATATATATATATATATATATATAAAATTTTTAAAAAAAAAAAAAAAGTGATTTTTTAAAGTTACGTTTGTTAAAATATTTTTTTTACATAACTGTCAATAAAAAAAAAAAAGTATAAATATTACTTTACTATTTGTACTCTACATTACCTAACTCCAATTCTACTACATTACTACGGGCTCCTCTGACTGTATTAACTCATAGCGTTTATATATAAATAAATGTTTGTATGGCTGTATCCAGAAAGAATGACTTCGCCAGAAATCGAACCCCGGGGCTTCTGATTGAAGTACTGGTTATTGTTACGCCACAAGACCGCATTAATATACTGCAGTTATATAAACAAATGTGCATCCAAAACAACCCCACATATATATCAAAAACCCGATTAAAGGGTTGAAACCCACGCTTTTGGCCCGCCTCAACGGGGTCATGGGTTTCGCTATCATGAGGCGGGCCAAAGCAGTATGGGTTGAATCCTTGGCTGTCGCGGGAAAAGGTTTATTAATTTTTTAAATCCCAAATCCCTTTTATATATACCACTTGTTTTATATACCACTTGTTATAACTAAATTTAGCTATATAAAAACTTTTGAATAAATTTTTTTCATTTTTTTTTAAAAAACTGCAGCTAATGAACGTTGCAATAGGCATCAGAAACTTTGGGTTTAGTTATCAAAAACACACCTTGATAACAGTTATGAGTGACTTTAAGAAGCTTTACCTGCGCAGCGGGAAACTAAGAAAGCCCCGTCTCTCTCCACATTAGAACTCACCAAAAAGCAGACACTGCTGTTTATACCAGACATTATAATTTATTATAACTGTGTTCTTTTTATAAAACCTAACTAGATTTAGGCCTTAGTTTAATTTGCATAAAATGTAAATAACTAAATATGTACACAGTTAGTCTGACTCACGGAAAATTAGGAGTCACCGCTGAAGCTTCGAAAAATCGATCCCCGACAAGAGACGAAAGTGTATATTAGGTGCCCAGCAGTTGAGACAGTCGCTCATTCTTATGCTATAGCAAATTTGACAGCCTTTTTGAAAATAGAATAATAATTAATGTTAAAGGAGAAATATGTATTGTTAAAGATAAGAAGAGAGAATTTCTTCCTTTGTTGACAAATTGTGTTAAATATATCTTAGTTAAGAGGTTATGGATACCATGTTATACCTGAGAAGTATAGAAAGATATTAAGGTTAGAGTGCACCTACATGTGGATGTAATAAAATCTGTGCTAGGAAGGATTTTGGTACATGGAGTTATATGATAAGGAAATCATTGTTCTGTCTCTCACTGTCTTTCTATCACACTTTCTCCCACTCATTATATCATTATCTTTTTCTCTCATGAGCTTTTTTATTTAAATTTTGCTCAAATCATGGTCAAATATTGCAATATTACGCATTAATTTAAGTAATTATCACATCATTGTTTCTAACTTTAATGTTATGTAAATAGTTACGTTTTACTTTATATTTATGAAAGAATAGATCTTCGTATATCCACTCTGGATTTACCAGTCTTTTATAGTGTAATTTTGAGGGCAAAATTAAAAACTATTAATGTGCAAAGAAAAAAGGATCAAATTTTTTTGTTGCTTTTCTATTTAAACCAATTAATATATATCCCTTCCTAAAGTTCGAATTGCCTCCTTCCATTCATCTGCGATTCCTTGATCATTTCCTCACTCCTTCACTCCCTTATCAACCCTCAGTGGCAGTACTTGCTCACTCCTTCATCCTCACCTCTTACCAACCCTCCAGTGGCAGTACTTGCTCACTCCATCACTCCCTTACCAACCCTCAGTGGCAGTACTTGCTCACTCCATCACTCCCTTACCAACCCTCAGTGGCAGTACTTGCTCACTCCATCACTCCCTTACCAACCCTCAGTGGCAGTACTTGCTCACTCCATCACTCCCTTACCAACCCTCAGTGGCAGTAGCTCACTCTCATCTACACCCTCTCACCACATCCCTTACCACCCTCAGTGGCAGTACTTGCTCACTCCATCACTCCCTTACCAACCCTCAGTGGCAGTACTTGCTCACTCCATCACTCCCTTATCAACCCTCAGTGGCAGTGGCAGTGCTCAGAGGGACAGGGTGTAGCAGCGATGGAATGGCCAGAGGACTTTTTTTTTTAAATCATGTGTCTCAAGACATTTTATTGACGTGGTTATTTTTTTATTATTTAAGATTAATTGTGTTGTAGTAGCCATGGAATTATACTGAAAATTTGTCGGAGTTTACCACATATTATGGAATGTAATAATAATAATGAAATATCACTGAGAAGCAGCAAAGCCTCTGGAAATAACATTTATTTTTAGATATCATGCATGTGGAAATTAATATAATTAGGGTTAGAGGCCCAGAATAACCCAAGAAAGCCAAAGATTGTGGCTTTATCAATTGTGAGATTAACAGTAATTATGTATTAACAATTCGGTTTTACATTTATCTGTGTTTTATCTTTGTTTTATTAAAGATTTTATATGATTGTTAACCCTACTTGTATAATAGAAAACAAAATTGATTAAGTTCTTGCCACTGTCAAGTGAAGTTCTTTAACGCCGTTACTTTTAATGAATTTATTTAACATGACCCTGATTTTGAGAAAGAATGAGATATAAATATTGAGAGGTAGAGAGTAAGAGACCGAATAGGAAAAGACAGAGAGGGGGAGAGGAAGAGATAGAGAGGTAAAGTTTGACAGTGAAAGACAGAATAATGGAGAGGTAACGAGAGATAAAGTGATAGATAAACGGAGAAGAAACAGAGAGAGTATAAGATATAGAGGGAGATAAAGTGAGAGTGGCAGGGGTGGTGAAGAGAATAGGTAGGGAAAGATCTTTTTTCTAATCAAATATGAAGTAGAGTGAAAAAGAAATGAGAATTAACTAAAGTCTGGTGAGTGAAGATATAGAGGCTGTTGACTGAGTGAGATCAGGCGGCGGGTGAGTCAGAGTGCAGGAAGGAACTCTGGAGAGTTTATCTCAAGGAAGTGAGTCATAACTAAAGGAAGTGAGTCATAACTAAAGGAATTGAGTCATAACTAAAGGAAGTGAGTCATAAATAGTCGAAACCACAATAGTAGTGACACCTTCCCAGCTCACTGAGGAGCTCCAGTACTCCAAAAAGCTCCTGGTTGTGCGACGTTTCACTCTTCGACTCTAGTACTGGGTACTAGATGTTAATAAACAGAGTACAACTTAGTTCTTATTATGGACTAAAGAGTTTTTTTTAAAGAATGAGAAAGTGATGCAATTGTATTATTAATACATTTATGAGGAAGAAGACGCTTTATCATACCTCTTCTTAAAGCTATGTATGGATCCTGCCTCCACTACATCACTTCCCAGACTATTCCACTTCCTGACAACTCTGTGACTGAAGAAATAATCCTAACATCCCTGTGATTCATCTAGTTTTAACTTCCAACTGTGTCCCCTTTTTGCTGTGTCCCCTCTCTGGGCCATCCTGTCTGTCCAC
>WNWK01012048.1:0-19340 GCA_009830355.1 Cherax destructor
CCTTGCGGGCCGCTAGCCTCATTGCAGTGCTCCTTCCCATATGACTGTCTCCTCTACTACCATTACTACTACTACTACTTCCACTACTCCATCATTACCCCACTCTCTTGTACCCTCCCCTGTCTGCCTGCCTATAAATACCCTTCCTCTGTCTCTGTGTGTTAGTGTGACTTTGTAAATGGTCCAAGTCGGGCCGAAACGTCGTCGTAAGCTCCTCTCTTTTATATGTGCGGGTTGTGTGTGTATAACACTTCACTAGTCTACACCCAGTCACAACTGTAATGAGTTCTTGGTGCAAATTTTATTGTTGGGTCACACATACACACTTACATATACACATACACACTTACATATACACATACACATACACATACACATACACACACATATATACACTCTGATGATCCCATCCTCGTCGCCACTGTAGTGGTTGTAGGTTATTGAAACGCTGAGTAACCATAACAATGTACTCTCCAAAGCCGCTCCATAACAACAACAACAATAACAACACCATTATAAATGACTGAACCAAACAAACATAATATTCAATCCTACTACTGCTCCCAACCCCTTACAGTCACCATCGAGAATGTTCCACCACCAACTCCCGCCACTGGGACTGTACCTCCACCACCTCCCACCACTGAGACTGACCAATCAAAAGCTGCCCAGCCATCACCAGACCCCACAGAGGAGAGACTCCAGCCAGCCCCTCCCAACAATTCCACTACCGCCAAAACAACTGCTCCATCCACCACCAAACCAACTGTTTCAGCCTCCACCACCAAACCACCAAGAGCATCCAACCAATATCAGTGCATGCAATACCACAATGTCAAATTTTATACCACAAAACAATTTGACACAACAATGTCATACTCAGACCTTGCTCAACGACTCCTTGATGGGACTGTCAAGTTCACCCGCCTCAAGAACGTACCCTATACCGTAGAAGACATAATCCAAGTCCTTCGTACCCAATCTATAGCAAACCCCAACAATGCTTGTATTGTAACATCTCTCAAGAACAAAATTCAACGATCTCTGCTCTGGTTCTGCTGAGTAAACTCCACTGACATGTCAAAGTCCCCCAGCACTTTGCTATTCAGCTAAAGCTGGTGGTGTGGCTCCAATCGACCCTAATACGGCATCGTTTGAAATTTGTGTGAAATTGGCCAAAATGCCATTTTCTGACCACTATTTTGGGTAGTTGAAATTGGTAAATAGGCAGTTTCTTGTACTCAATCGATAGAAGAAATGGAGGTCTAGCGAAATAGCCGCCTGTCAACCTCCTGCAGTACACCTACACCCGCCTGATCAGCTGCTACAACTCTCCCCAGCATCACACACCTATCAACAACGCCTGTAGTTTATCTGCACATGTCGCCCAGATTGGACGTGCCACTCACCTGTATATTCCCACCTCCTACCCTTCCCCAACCTTTTCCCATATTTCTATCCTTACCCATCCTTCTTCCTTCCCCATCTTACCGACACTCAGGTCAAATCAAGCTCAAGCTGTGGGCTTCACCGTGCATCTTTGTTAACGAAGCTGATGGAGGGTTTCGAATGTATACAGACTACCGTAAGGTGAATAGGTCACAATTGCAGATGCTTATCCTCTGCCCCATCTGGATGACGTAATCAACTTTGTGGGTAAGGCTACTCCTTAAAGGTTACTATCAAGTACCTTTAACAGATAAGGCGAAAGAAATCTCTGCTTTTGTAATTCCAGGAGGTCATTATCAATATACAGTGACCCCCTTCAGAATGAAAAACTCACCTGCATCATTCCAGAGACTGATCCATCAGGCTATTAAAGGACTCGAAGGCACGGCTGCTTATCTATATGACATAGTTGTTGTGTCGGATACTTGGGACCAACATATGTTTAGGCTTAAGGCTCTCTTTGAGACCTTCCAGAGTTTTCACTTAACTGTTAATTTATCAAAGTCATCCTTTGGTCAATCTACTATTAATTTTTTGGGCCATATAGTAGGTAGTGGCAAAGTGGCCCCTAAATTTGCAAAAATTCTTGCCATTAAAAATTATCCAGTACCCCCTGACAGAAAATCCCTACAACGTTTTCTAGGTTAGATTTTTTTTTTTTAGATTTTGCCACCGAAGTGGCTAGTTTATTGTGCACCCCATATCCATCCTGTGGACGGTAGCGCAAGAGCATATGGATACACAAAAGGCCTAGGCACTAGGCCCCAAAGGGGTTAACAATTGTACATTTTCTAGGGATGGTAGGGTTTTATAGAAGATTCTGTAAAAATTTTGCAGATATTGTTGCCCCTCTAACCTCACTTACCAGTCACAAAGTTCCCTTTAATTGGACCCCAGAATGTCAAGATGCTTTTACGAAAGCAGAGAGATTACTTTGTACTGCACCCATTCTTTTTCAAAACCCTTCTCATTACAGATAGACGCTTGTGAGTCTAGGGTGGGGTCAGTGCTGCTGCAATCTGGGGACGATGGGTTGCAGCCTGTGGCCTACTTTTCGGCTAAATACCATCCACACCAGAGGGCCTACTCCACTATAGAGAAGGAGGCCCTGGCTCTGATATTGGCATTAGAGCACTTTGCCATCTACATGGGCCAATCCTCACAGGTGGTCACCATCTACAGCGACCACAACCCTCTGGTGTACCTCCAATCCATGAAAAATCACAACACAAGAATCATGAGATGGAGCATCAGACTGCAACCTTATTGTTTATACATGAAACACATTCCTGGCAAAGACAATACGCTGGTTGATGTGTTATCTAGAATGTATTAGGTTAGGATGTGTTAGGGTCTTTGGGTAGAGCCAGCTTTTTTCCCCCTAAGTTTTTTTTTAGTGAGGGATATTCTGCTACTGAACACAGGTATCTTGGACCTACGTTAGCCCTACCGTCTGCTGTCTCACTCTCAAATTTAAACCGGACTTTATGTCTTGAGAAAAGTTTAGCTTTATCTAATGAGTGGGATGGATGAAGGGAAAGGCGATCCCATTATTGTAATGTGCCATGGCGGCACTCTACCCATTTGAGGTGAAAGCCTAGTCCTAAGCCCTCTTGGGGTGGGGGTGTTGAATGCAAAGAGTACGTTCCCCTTATTCGGAGCATGTTAAACACACCCACATAGGCTGCCTCACCAACCAGCAAACCATCTTGTTAAGGGTTTGTTGATCGGGGCCCCATCACCAAATCAACAGCTTGGTTCAGCCAATCATAATGTGGGTCTGGCAATGGTAAAGGTGATGTGGATTCCACTCACGTTTCAAATTGTCATTCCCACCTTGAGCTGGTTGTTGTATGGTCGTCTCTGTTTATTGGATGCTGTTTTGCCTTGACTACCATGGCATGCACTAATACTTTCTTTGTACATAGTGTACATCTTCTCTTTCTTTTAACAAATCAGCAGTTTCCCACCGAGGCAGGGTGGCCCAAAAAGAAAAACGAAAGTTTCTCTTTTCAACTTTAGTAACTTAAGGAGAAGGGGTTTATAGTGTACATATCTGTATAAATACTTGAAGGAAAATACAAAACTCATATACATATATATAATTGCTTGAAGGAAACACAATTCAAAGCATTTTTCTACTTTGTTTCTTTGCTCCAAGCTCCCTTTTACACTCAGGATAACAGGCCTTTGAACCTGAGGTTGTAATAAACTTTGTGTGAAATTGGCAAAATTACCAATTTCTGATCACTTTATTGGCTACTTGAAATAGTTGATTGGGCAGTTTCTTGTGCTCAATTGATAAAACAGAAGTACAGTGGACCCCCGAGTAACGAGCACCCCGGATTATTATTATAATAAAATAGAAGCGCTAAACCACAGGGGTTATACAGCGCTGCAGGTTATTGCAGGATGCAGGGAGAATGGGTTGTAAGAGGGAGATGGATGATTAGTAGGGTATGGAGTGCAGCAGGACGGTGGATAGTGCAGGGATAGAGGGAAGCAAGAGATCGAGGTAGAAGGGACTGAAGGAGGTGCTAGAGGTATAATCTTCAGAGTTTGTGTAGTAAGTCAGTTTCTGTCAAAAAGTCAACGAGAGAGTCAGGATTAAAGGAGGGTCCATCTGCAAGAAGGGAAGGTAAAGAAAGGGCCACAGAGCGAAGACGCTGTTGGAGGTAAATTCTGCGTGCTCGTTGATAGTGGGGGCAGTCCAACAGAATATGTCAAACAGACACTGGAACCTGACAATGCTCACAGAGAGGGGCAGGGAGCCTCTCCATGAGATACCCGTGAGTAAGACGAGTGTGGCTCATGCGAAGACAGGAGAGTGTAGTCTCCCAACCTTGACATTGGTGACAAGAAGGCCAGAAACCTATAATCGGTTTAATAGAATGAAGTTTGTTATTCAGCAGGTCAGACCAGCGTTGTTGCAAACGGGTGCGAAGGTGGGTAGCAATGACCGCAAAATAGTCCGTGAAAGGAACACCTCTATATGAAACTGGAAGGTCTTGTACTGCTGACCGCACAGCAGTGTCTGCCTGTTCATTGCCCTGTACATCAACATGACCAGGGACCCAACAAAAAACAATATCTTTATGTTTGCTAAAGATACGGCGTAACCAAAGGTGGATACGAAGAACTAGGGGGTGAGGTGTATCAATTTTACGGATAGCCTGTAAAGCACTAAGGAGTCTGAAACGACCACAAATGGTGACACAGGCATAGCTGCAATATGGATAAGTGCCACAAGAATGGCATACAATTCAGCCGTAAATATGCTAGCCGAGGGTAATAGATGCCCTCGTACGACGCTGTCCGGAAACACTACTGCGAATCCGATGCCGTCAGATGACTTTGAACCATCGGTGTATACTGCAATGGCATGGGAATGAGAACGGAAATGGTCTAGAAAGAAAGAGCGAGAAGCCGCCGTAGGTAGTTGGGCTTTCACACAAGGTAGATGAATAGAACAGACACGGACAGCAGGAACTTCCCAAGGAGGTAGGGGAAAGGAGATGTCACATGAACATATAGAGGTGGGAGCTGAAGGGAAGACAGGAGTGAATGTAGACGAAGAGAAAAGGGACGAAGTAAGCAGGGGCGATGAACAAATAAAGAGTGCCTACTAACATCTGTAACAATCTTATACATCGAAGGATTGCGGAGGTCATGAGAGCGAACAAAATAGCGAATGCAATGTGCATCACGATGATCAGATAAGGATGGAATGTTCGCTTCTACATAGAGGCTCTCAACCGGGGAAGAACAAAATGCACCAAGGCATAAGCGTAATCCCTGGTGATGGATGGGATTAAGGATGGAAAGAGTAGCAGGGGAGGCCGCCAAATATATCTGGTCACCATAATCGAGTTTCAACAAAATTAGGGCTGAATGCAGGCGAAGGAGAGTTCTACGATCAGCCCCCCATGAAAGATGTGTGAGGGTTTTAAGAAGGTTCAGCCGGCTGTGACAAGTTGCCTTCAGAGAGGTAATGTGAGGTTTCCAGGACAATCAAAGGTCGAACAGGAGGCCGAGAAACCTGACTGTATCACGTTCTGGGATACGTGAGCCGTATAAGTACAATGGATGATCAGAGACCACTGAACGTCTAGTAAACGTAATTTGATGAGTTTTGCCACTAGAAAATTTAAACCCGTGAGTGGTGGCCCAATCAGAAACCCGGGTGATGGCATGCTGGAGGGAAACTCTGTGGTTCTGTTAAATCGATACCTGCCCCACGCAGTGCGTTTCAAACGTACTGCCTGAGCACAAGCAGGAGACCACCAAGGCACGCACTTCTGAGAAAGCTTGCCCGAGGTTTGGGGAATAGAATGTGAAGCCCCTGTGAAGACAGAGGATGAAAAGAGATGTAAAACCTCATCAATGGAGGACGAGGAAGGAACCTCATGAAAGGCAGTAAGATGTGTGTAAAGGTCCCATTTCGCCTGGTCAAATTGCCAGCGTGGGCAACGAGGTGGTGGAAAAAACGAAGGGGACTTAAGGATGATTGGGAAATACTCCTGTCGTGTAAGTCCGGGAGGACAGACCAGGTGAAGTCAAGGACTGTTGAGGAAGAGCAGATGGAGAGATCGATACAGGAGAAAGAATGAGTTCGAGGATCAAAATGGGTAGGAGTACCCGTATTTAAAACATGGAGGGGGAGAGAAGCAAAAAATGCCTCCAACTGAACGCCACGGGAGTCACAGTGCGACCCTCCCCAGAGAAAATGGTGTGCGTTAAAATCGCCAAGTAACAGAAGAGGTGTCGGTATGGAAGAAACCAGAAAATCAACATCTGGGATAGACAATGCCCGCGAAGGGGAGAGATATAAAGAACAGAGTGTATACCACTTATTCAAGTGGATACGGGCTGCGGTGTAATGTAAGGAAGAAGGGACATAGAGCTGAGGGTATGGAACACCAGTGCGTATAAGAGCACTTTCGTTAAAGGTTCCATCGGAAAAAGGATCTGATGAATATAACAAATCATAGCCTGAAAAGGGCCTGATAACAGTGGATTGTAATTTGGGTTCTTGCAAACAGACCCCAACAGGGAAAAACTAGGAGAGCAACACCTGAAGTTCACCCCGGTTACCCCTGAGGCCTCGGATATTCCACTGTAAATAAGCCATGATTTATGGAGAGAAAGATATAAGTCGAAGTGAGAGGTATCTATGGACTAGGGTTAGAAAAGTCCACGTGTGGAGGCAGCGGAAAACCTGTAATCAGAGAAGGAGGAGGGCGTTGTGAAGGAAGGAGGGGTGTAGACGAAGAAGAGAGAGGAGGAGGAACCTCAGATGGAGCTGCGTCTATCATCGTTCCAGACTCTGAAATATATTCTGCAATAGCTTCCAGGTTTTCGGAAGACAAAGATGCAGAATGTGGAACATTAGAAAAGGAAGGAGAGTGAGCAACTATCGGGGAGTCTATAGACTCAGAACTGTGCGAGTGAGTAGAGGGAGGAGTGTGAACAGTATTGAATGCCGAGGTAGGGACCTCTGAGCCAAGAACATCAAAAGGATTCGAGACAGGGGTAACTGAGGATGTTGGAACCACAGAGGAAGTCGAGGAAGTTGGGACCCCAGAAGTGGGGCAATGTTTAGCAATGTGAGAATAGGAAATACGGGGAAGTCTCCCTTGAAGGTGTAGATGAGAGACAGCCATAGCATATGAGAAGCCTTCCGCCTCTTTGAGACAACGTATTTCCCGCTCATTCAGGTAAACCTGACAACAACGAGAGTACGATGGATGTGCCTCATGACAGTTAAGGCAAGAGGGAGGTAAAGTACAAGAAGGACTGGCATGGTCGTCAGCACCACAGACTGGGCATTCGGCCAAGGACCTGCAATATTTCGCTGGATGACCAAAACGCCAGCAGTTTGTACACTGCTGTGGTGTAGGGGTCACCTTTCGAACTTGTAAACGTTGACCTGCAATGTAGACCGAAGATGGGAGTTCACGGCAGTCAAACGTTAAACGAGCTATATTGCAAGGAAAACGTCTTCGCTTATTGGCAGGGAGGGTAAAAGTGTCAACCTTAAGGATAGGGAGTTCTTGGAGCTCAAGTTGCTCCAAAATGTCTTCACCACATGTCTGGAAATTCCGTTGGACAATGGTGTAGGGTAAAATGACAGTACCACTACAAGAATTAAGAGAATGATGCTTGTCAATAGTGATAGGAATAGTATCTATGGTCGTAAGAAGGGAAAGATCGCGAGCTTGGCCAGCATTCTGGACCTTGATAATGCGAGTGCCGCTCTTGAGCGTGAAAAGAGATATCTTTGCCTACATGGCGTAGGAGAGCTTTACAAATACTATGATCGGAAAGATAGGTAGTTGGAGTAGTCGGTCTAAGAGTAAAGAACTTTGTCCATTGAGTAGTGCGAAACAAAGTATCTAAGGGGAGTGCGCGACGTGCTAGTCGTTTCTGAGATGAAGGAGAAGGAAGAGTCGAATCGTCATGTAAGGGTCTTGGTCATTTGGATGTGGGACCGGAGGTGGTCCGATGGGAGACGGGCGAGCGATTCGAAAATTGCCACACCGTCGAGGGAGAAGCAGGAATCAAGGTCAGAGAAGAGCGAAGGTCAGATATGTCAAAAGGGCCGGTCGGAATCCCAGTACCTGAAGCAGGTGACGAACCGGCACCAGCAAGAGGTACAGGGGTATTAGAGTTGTCTGGTAATGAGGTAGGGTCAGAACTAGGTGTGGTATCAGGAAGGGGCCCGGGGGTATTGGGTTCATGGATTGGGTCAGCCATGGTTAGGTTACTTCTTTCTTTTTATTTTTATGAAAAAAAAGAAAGAAAAGAAAATAAAAATAAAAAAGAATAAAAAAAAGGGGGGAACGTGGAGGAATAGCTCCTAGGAGGAATGAAAGGGGCGTAAATCCCCCTCCGCGCCCAAGAGGACCTCAACACCGCAATTAGTGCAGATGCTGCATGGAACCTGTGCCATACCCTACCCTTCATGCCAGTAAACCAGCAATCCGGGATAGCAACCTCACATCCACCGAGCCACCTCGGCGGACAAAAGAGGGCGGCCGGATATCCGCCACAAAGCATACCGCCTTCGGCTACCACCCTCAGAATCCGAAAGGTGGCCTCCAGAGATACACCCGTCGCCCGAAAGATACCCAAGGCCACCCCCCGGGAGACCAGAGGGGGATCGGGACATCCACAGGCGATCCAGATTCCACGGCAAACTACACCACCGCCAAGGACCTCAACGGAATGGGATGGACCACTATACCCTTCCCCCTACCTAGGAACTAGAATGCCTGTGGAGGGAAGTTCCCAGGGTAAAAATGGGAAGGAAATAAGGGAGGGATGAGGAGGAAGAGGAGGAAAGGAAAAAAAGGGAGGATGGGAAAAATGGGAAAAGGGAGGGGGGATTGTGGGGTAATTAGGTTCGGTCTGAGGAAGAAGACCAAAAGGTCCAGTTCCTCAGACCAAGAGCCTCTTCACCACAGCAAGGAGCCCCCCTTGAAGAAGCGGGCTCCCCGGAAATCATACAATTATGTAAGTGTATTTTGGGGGTCTGAAATGGACTAACCTACTTGACATTATTTCTTAAGGGAATAAATTCGTTCGGTAATGGCATTTGAGCAGGCTTCTGGAATGAATTTTGCTCGTTACTTAGGGGTCCACTGTAATACTAACGAAATAGCTAATAATTTGGTCAACTGGAATAATGTAATTGGCCTAAAATAGGAGTCAAAGTGGGCAAAATTGCCGATATGTAAATATTGCTGACAGTCAAATTCGCAATAGTGTAATTTTGTAAATGTTCGACCAAATTTCGTACTTTTTGTTTTATTACGTTCATAAGAAGATTCTCTACTATTTCATATAAAAAATAATATTTTTTTTTAAAATTCTTGGACCCTGTGGACAATGCGTAGATCTATGGCTTGGACCCTGAAAGGGTTAAGGTAAGTAATGAGTGAACTGTATATGCATTTTATCGCTCAGGGACGCATTAAATGTCGTAGTTTACTACAAGTGGATGGGGTGGGGGTGGCCTGGCTGGCTACTATACCTCCCCACACTTGACTTCCTACAAATAAATACTACTCACCTCTCACTTTACATTAAGACTACAAATATTTTAAGGTAAGTAGTGAGTGTACTATATGTGTATTTTACTTTTTTATTGTTTTTTAATACCTAGTTCTATTGCTAACTTAATATATGTTAGTGTAAACTTATTATCTAGCATTTATATGCATTTATAAGTGAAAAAAAAAAATTGTTCCACTTTACAGCAGTAGCCTGGAACCTAACCTGCCACATAAGTGGGGCCCTACTGTACTGAATGTCATACTTGTTAATTATTATTACATTCATGAGTGTGTTAAACCTATAGGAATGGGATGTGAGATTCAATTCAAGGAAAGGGAGGATAGAACCAATTCCTAGGATCAAGCATTCTTCATCAGCATCAAGGCACCTTCCTTGTGGGTATCATACTTGTTGACTGAAGTCATTTCAACAAGTCGAAGAACTTTCAAAATATTTTTTTTGTTAATTTTATCTTATGCATTGACAGATTCACATGAATTAATAAGGTATGTACATTTTTGCATTTAACCCTTTGACTGTTTCGGTCATATAACGAGCCACTGTTTCGGACGTATCTATACGCCTAAATTCTAGCGGCCTCAAATCAAGCAGGAGAAAGCTGGTAGGCCTACATGTGAGAGAATGGGTCAGTGTGGTCAGTGTGTGCAGTATAAAAAAAAATCGGGCAGCCAGTGGTGCATTGTGGGAACGCCATTTCAGTATTCCTTGTTCAGCATGCCTAGCGGTAAGAATTATCTGACTCCTTGGCGCATCTGGGACTGTTCTCTTCCTCAATGATAGCTCTACCACAGATGGAAGTGTCTCTCAAGATAAATTTCATGGTTTTGAGGAGTTTGTGACCGAAAGAAATGCCCAGGATACCAGAAGGAAGGAAGGAAGGAAGGAAGAAAGAAAGGAAGGAAGGAAGAAAGAAAGGAATGAAGGAAGAGATGAGAGGAAGGAAGGAAAGAAGGGAGGAAAGGAAGAAGGAAGGAATTAAGAAAGAAAGAAAGAGAAAGGAAGGAAGAGATGAGAGGAAGGAAGGAACAAAAGTAGTAAGAAAGGAAGGAAGAAATAAAGGAAGGAAGGAAGAAATAAAGGAAGGAAGGAAGAAATAAAGGAAGGAAGGAAGAAATAAAGGAAGGAATGAAGGAAGAAAGGAAGGCAGGAAGGAAGAGATGAGAGGAAGGAAGGAAGGAAATATGTAAGAAAGGAAGGCATAAAGAAAGGAAGGAATGAAGGAAGAAAGGAAGCTAGGAAGGTAGGTATGAAGGAAAGGAAGTAGGTTGTGGGGAAGAAGACATGGGTCCCCTTTTGTGTTGACAGGCAGTGTGGGGGTGGTGAGTAATGGTATAATATGTCATTTTGACAGCTGCCTTACCCTGACTCAGCAAATTTAGATGTCCCCACACACACACATAGCTTGGAGCTTTGAAGTGCTAATTGCAGTTGATGGAAAGTGTCCAGTCATTATATATGTGTATATATATTATAGAACAATAGTAATAAAAAAATTTTTATTGTTGGTTGGTGTAAACAAGTTTTGTAAACAATACAATGATACTAATGTTTGTGCAATTATTGTGTTGCGTACAACGAGTGTATATATATACATTGCACCTTACTTTGGTCTCACAGGCCACATCTTTTCTTTCAACACGTCGGCCGTTTCCCACCAAAGCAGGGTGGCCCAAAAGAAAAAACGAAAGTTTCTCCTTTTACATTTAGTAATATATACAGGAGAAGGGGTTACTAGCCCCTTGCTCCCGGCATTTTAGTCGCCTCTTACGTAACATAAGTTACGTAAAAAAATAAAATAGTGAAAAAAAAACAAGAAACCTACGAAAGGAAGTAAACCAAAGTTTACCGGGTGAGAGGCATTCGCCGCTGTTGCCATACGCGGCTCATTTTTTGCCAACTTTACCGCTCTATATTTCGGTAAGTACTGATCGCAAAAAAAAAAAATTTTGTATTTAAACAATCAGAAAAATAATCTTAACATTTTGATAAGATTTTTTTTTTTCGAATATTTTGCAACATGAAATGACAGTTTCAGAAAGGGGTCTCCGACAGTCAAAGGGTGCTACTTAGTATTATAACATAGTCTTGATAAAATTAACAAACTAGCTTAATCTTACCCACCTCACCTAAAGTCAGCCTAAATTAAATTATTACCCAATAAAAATATACTATAGAAAATCCATCGTTTCAATAAATCTTTTTCAAAGATTTATTGAAACGGTGGATTTTCACTCTGGCAAAACAATGATTGCCAAATAAGCCAATTCTGCTTAAACACGTAAATAGTACTGTGTCTGTCTTGCACCATGAAGACAGTATCGGGCCTCCACCACTTGTCCCGAATGACTCACAAAGGTTCAGTGCTTCACATGAATTAGAAAAAATTATTCTTCCGCCCCCAACTCATTTTCAATCAAGGACAATTTAAAGAAACTTCATTATCAGTTCACACTATACTTGTGCCCGTTATATTTAAATTACAATACTGTTAACAAAGTTATACAACTTTGCAAAAGACTACTATAGATAAACTTATCGTACTCTAATCCAATTCTATTTAACCGACTTGGCAAATGCTAGTGATCTATGATGAGTAAATAAGATTACATGAAGTTTTTTTTTTTTTTAGTTTGCCAATATGTTTAGGTTAATCAAAGATCTATGATGAGAAAATAGTACCAAGCAACTTTTAAAAGCAAAGTCTAACAAAAAAAAAATTGCTCAATACAATCCAATTTGAGAGACAGAGGGATGAGAAGGAGGTGCAGTCTGCTCTTTGGTTACTGCTTGCCACAACACCACTTACTGAGTAATCCTAGAAAAGAAAGCACACATTACCAATACATTCAGCACTATTCCAACAATAGAAGCACAATTATAAAGCATTATTATACAGAATCACATTTAATAAAAAGATTCAGGCAATGTAAGAAAAGTCTAATTTAATGAAGAATAGTTATTACATGTTTTGTTTATAAGCAGCTTTTGATAAAAAATACAAGGCTGGCAATATTAACAAAAAAATATGACTTGGTAAGGCAGGAGTACACATTCATACTTTAACATGGTATAAAAAAGGAACCTCTTTAGTTACTATTAGTTTAGATTCTAAGAAAAAAGTGACTACAATAGACAGTTTGTATGAAGTCTAAGAACGATCTGCATACACTGTACAGTACTACAATAGTTCATTATAGCACAATGGTTGAAAGAAAACTCATAGAAAGTTTTAAGTGCTCCTACGTCATTATTTTACATTATTATTATTATTATTATAATCAAATAGAAGCGCTAAACCACAGGGGTTATACAGCGCTGCAGGTTATTGTAGGATGCAGGGAGAATGGGTTGTAAGAGGGAGATGGATGATTAGTAGGGTATGGAGTGCAGCAGGATGGTGGATAGTGCAGGGATAGAGGGTAGCAAGAGATCAAGGTAGAAGTGACTGAGGGAGGTGCTAGAGGTATAATCTTCAGAGTTTGTGTAGTAAGTCAGTTTCTGTCAAAAAGTCAACAAGAGAGTCAGGATTAAAGGAGGGTCCATCTGCAAGAAGGGAAGGTAAAGACCTCCGCAGAGCGAAGACGCCGTTGGAGGTAAATTCTGCGTGCTCGTTGATAGAGTGGGCAGTCCAACAGAATATGTCGAACAGACACTGAAACCTGACAATGCTCACAGAGAGGGGCAGGGAGCCTCTCCATGAGATACCCGTGAGTAAGACGAGTGTGGCCGATGCGAAGACGGGAGAGTGTAGTCTCCCAACCTCGACATTGGTGACAAGAAGAAGGCCAGAAACCTATAACTGGTTTAATAGAATAAAGTTTGTTATTCAGCAGGTCAGACCAGCGTTGTTGCCAACGGGTGCGAAGGTGGGTAGCAATGACCGCAAAATAGTCCGTGAAAGAAACACCTCTATATGAAACTGGAAGGTCATGTACTGCTGACCGCACAGCAGTGGCTGCCTGTTCATTGCCCTGTACGTCAACATGACCAGGGACCCAACAAAAGACAATATCTTTATGCTTGCTAAAGATACGGCGTAACCAAAGGTGGATACGAAGAACTAGGGGGTGAGGTGTATCAATTTTACGGATAGCCTGTAAAGCACTAAGGGAGTCTGAAACGACCACAAATGGTGACACAGGCATAGATGCAATACGGATAAGTGCCACAAGAATAGCATACAATTCAGCCGTAAATATGCTAGCCGAGGGTAATAGATGCCCTCGTACGGCGCTGTCCGGAAACACTGCTGCGAATCCGACGCCGTCAGATGACTTTGAACCATCGGTGTATACTGCGATGGCATGGGAATGAGAACGGAAATGGTCTAGAAAGAAAGAGCGAGAAGCCGCCGTAGGTAGTTGGGCTTTCGCGCAAGGTAGAGGAATAGAACAGACACGGACAGCAGGAACTTCCCCCAGGGGTAGAGGAAAGGGAGATGTCACATGAACATATAGATGTGGGAGCTGAAGGGAAGACAGGAGTGAATGTAGACGAAGAGAAAAGGGACGAAGTAAGCAAGGGCGACGAACAAATAAAGAGCGCCTACTAACATCTGTAACAATCCTATACATGGAAGGATTGCGGAGGTCATGAGAGCGAACAAAATAGCGAATGCAATGTGCATCACGACGATCGGATAAGGATGGAATGTTCGCTTCTACATAGAGGCTCTCAACCGGGGAAGAACGAAATGCACAAAGGCATAAGCGTAATCCCTGGTGATGGATGGGATTAAGGATGGAAAGAGTAGCAGGGAAGGCCGCCGAATATATTTGGTCACCATAATCGAGTTTCGACAAAATTAGGGCTGAATGTAGGCGAAGGAGAGTTCTACGATCAGCCCCCATGAAAGATGTGCGAGGGTTTTAAGAAGGTTCAGCCGGGTGTGACAAGTTGCCTTCAGAGAGGTAATGTGAGGTTTCCAGGACAATCGACGGTCGAACAGGAGGCCGAGAAACCTGACTGTATCACGTTCTGGGATATGTGAGCCGTATAGGTAAAATGGATGATCAGAGACCACTGAACGTCTAGTAAACGTAATTTGATGAGTTTTGCCACTAGAAAATTTAAACCCATGAGTGGTGGCCCAATCAGAAACCCGGTTGATGGCATGCTGGAGGGAAACTGCAATGAGGTGACAGTCAGCACCTGCACAAGCTATAGCAAAGTCATCCACATAGAGCGATGACCAAATATTGGATGGGAGAACAGATGCCAGATTATTTATAGCAAGCAGAAAGAGTGTTGTGCTCAGAACACATCCCTGGGGGACACCTTCACCTTGGACAAATTCCGCGGAGAGTTCATTACTAACCCGGACCCGGAAATGTCTGTCAGTTAAGAAGGCCTTAAGAAAGAATAGTAGGTTGCCTCGGAGGCCTAAGGAGTTGGCCTGGGCCAAGATATTATATCTCCAAGTTGTGTCATAAGCCTTCTCAAGGTCGAAAAAGAAAGCGATAACCGAATGGTTATTCACAAAGGCATTACGAATATACGTATCCAAGCGCAGCAAGGGGTCAATGGCAGAACGGCCCTTACGGAAGCCATATTGACTAGGGGAGAGACTATTGTGCGTCTCTAAATACCACATCAAACGTCTATTAACTAGACATTCCATCACCTTGCAAACTGAACTGGTAAGAGCGATGGGACGGTAGTGAGAGGAATCATGTCCCGTAGTACCTGGTTTTCGAAAAGGGAGAACAATAGCAGACTTCCACAGCTGGGGAAGAACTCCTTGCGACCATATAAGATTAAAGTTGTAAGAGGACAGTAAGAGCAGACTGATGTAAATGCTGTAGCATACGAATATGTATGCCGTATGGCCCAGCTGCCGATGATCGGCAAGCAGAGAGTGTTGCCTCCAGTTCTTGAAGGGTAAAAGGTACATTATAGGATTCTTCTCTAAGAGAAGAAAAATCTAAGGGCTTTAACTCGCTGGCAGACTTAGAAGAAAGGAACGAGGGGCATAGATGGAGCCCGAGAAATGCGGACGAGATGATTACCAATTTCAGTGGCAACGGCAAGATGGTGTGCTATATCGACACCAGCAACATGAAGAACAGGAGCCGGGTCGGGTTGAATTTACCACTTAATTTCCGCACTTTCTTCCAGACTACACTCATCGAGGAAGCCGAAGTGACAGTAGAAACGTAATCTCGCCAGCAAGTGCGTTTAGCATCACGTATGACACGGCGAGCAAGAGCTCTCTTCTGCTTAAAATCAAGGAGTCTCTCTGTGGTTCTCTTATACCGATACCTGCCCCATGCAGCGCGTTTCAAACGCACTGCCCGAGCACAAGTAGGAGACCACCAAGGCACGAACTTCTGAGGATGCTTGCCCGAGGTTTGGGGAATAAAATGTGCAGCCGCTGTGAAGATGGAGGACGAAAAGAGATGTAAAACCTCATCAATGGAGGACGAGGTAGGAACCTCATGAAAGGCAGTAAGATGTGTGTAAAGGTCCCATTTCACCCGGTCAAATTGCCAGCGTGGGCAATGAGGAGGTGGAGAAAACAAAGGGGACTTAAGGATGATTGGGAAATGATCGCTGTCATGTAAGTCCGGGAGGACAGACCAGGTGAAGTCAAGGACTGTTGTGGAAGAGCAGATGGAGAGATCGATACAGGAGAAAGAATGAGTTTGAGAATCAAAATGGGTAGGAGTACCCGTATTTAAAACATGGAGGGGAAGGGAAGCAAGAAATGCCTCCAACTGAATGCCACGGGAGTCACAGTGCGCCCCTCCCCAGAGAAAATGGTGTGCGTTAAAATCGCCAAGTAATAGAAGGGGTGGCGGTAAGGAAGAAACCAGAAAATCAACATCTGGGATAAAAAAAGGCCCGCGAAGGGGAGAGATATATAGAACAGAGTGTATACCACTTATTCAAGTGGATACGGGCTGTGGTGTAGTGTAAGGAAGAAGGAACATAGAGCTGACGGTATGGAACACCAGTGCGTATAAGAAGAGCACTTTCGTTAAAGGTTCCATCGGAAAAAGGATCCGATGAATATAACAAATCATAGCCTGAAAAGGGCCTGATAACAGTGGATTGTAATTTGGGTTCTTGCAAACAGACCCCAACAGGGAAAACTGGGAGAGCAACAACTGAAGTTCACCCCGGTTACCCCTGAGGCCTCGGATATTCCACTGTAAATAAGCCATGATTTATGGAGAGAAAGATATAAGTGGAAGTGAGAGGAATCTATGGACTAGGGTTAGAAAAGTCCACGTGTGGAGGCAGCGGAAGACCTGTAATCAAAAGAGGAGGGCGTTGTGAAGGAAGGGGAAGTTGAGACGAAGAAGAGAGATGAGGAACCTCAGGTGGAGTAGTGTCCATCATCGGTCCAGTCTCTGAAATATATTCTGCAATAGCTTCCAGTGTTTCGGAAGTCAAAGATGCAGAATGTTGGACTACATTAGAAATGGAAGAAGAGTGAGCAACTATCGGAGAGTCTATAGTCTGTACTAAAGTAGAGGACGAGGAGATAGAAGAGGAAACTGTAGTAGGGGTTTGGGAGGGGACAGGGGATGAAGGTAGTGTATGAGGAGGAGGATGAACCTCCGCACACGTTACAGAACTAGTCGGAGGCGAAGAACATGGCAGTAGGGATTTTTTGCCGGGCTTATGAGAAGGGGGGCGCTGAGGTTTAGGTGAAGGACGAGGACGTGTAGACTCAGAATTGTGCGAGTGAGTAGAGGAAGAGTGTGGACAGTATGGGAAGCCGAGGTAGGGACCTCGGAGCCAAGAATATCAAAAGGATTCGAGACAGGGGTGATTGAGGATGAGGCAACCAAAGAGGAAGCCGTGGAATTTGGGACCCCAGAAGCGGGGCGACGTTTAGCAATGTGAGAATAGGAAATGCGGGGGAAGTCTCCCTTGAAGGCGTAGATGAGACGGCCATAGCATATGAGAAGCCTTCCGCCTCTTTGAGACAACGGATTTCCCGCTCATTCAGGTAAACCTGACAACGGCGAGAATACGACGGATGTGCCTCATGACAGTTAAGGCAAGAGGGAGGGAGAGTACAAGAAGAACTGGCATGTAGTCAGCACCACAGACTGGGCATTCGGCCATGGACCTGCAATATTCGCTGGATGACCAAAAGCCAGCAGGGTCACTTTCCCGAACTTAAAGCGTTGACCTGCAATGTAAACTGAAGGTGGTAGTTCACGGCAGTCAAATGTTAACCCTTTGGGGGTGTTTGCAGTACTATGCGTTACGAGCAGGGGTTGGTGCCGTACTAGTCGCCCAAATTCTAGCGGCCTCAATTTACAGAAACGTCTGGTAGGCATACATATGAAAGAATGGGTCTGTGTGGTCAGTGTCGCAGTATAAAAAAATCCTGCAGTACACACTGCATAATGAGAAAAAAACTCTGACCGTTTTCGATTAAAACAGCGACTTTGCAGTCGATTTTAGTATAGTATTTATTGATGTATTCTCGTTTTCTTGGTCTCATTTGATAGAATGGAAGATATATTACAGAAATAGAGATGATTTTGATTGGTATGACAATACAATACCTTGAAATTGAGCTCAAAGTAGCGAAAATGTTCGATTTTTATGATGTTCAAGAGAAACAAATACACCATGCCTCAATAACATCAACTTGCAAGTCTTATATTCATGTACAAGTGCTCTGATATTATTTATACCATTTTACAATGATGCAGTTGTATACATAACAGTAAATCTTCTATTTTTTGTGAGAATAAAAATTCAAAATGAAAACAAAAGTAATGGAAAAGGGGCCGAGCGGACTAATGAACAGAGAACAGTTATTTTGTGAGGAATGTCTGCCTTTTTCCTGGACCCCATTTTAAAGGCATCGTTTGAAATTTTGTGAAATGGGGAAAATTTTTATTTTTACCATATTTTGGGGGAATTAAATTTAAAAAGGCGGTTTCTTGTACCAATCAAAAGAAATGGGTTCTAGCGAAATAGCTATATTTTAGGGACTGCTTTTAATGTGTCGAAAAAGGGCTCAAAGGGGGGAATCGGATGCGTAAATATCGCTAACCGGGAAAACATAATTCCTTTCTTTGATAAAATTTTAAATTTTGTGGCTATGATGGAAAAAAATTCTCATCATTTTTAAAAATTTTTTTTTTAAAAATTTTTACCCCAGGGAAAACTTTCCAGAAGGGCCTTTAAAAGGGTTAAACCTTTTGCAAAATAACTTGCTTTTAAAGGGCAAAAATTCAACAAGGGGGAAATCTTGGGCCCCGCTGCCTAAAAAGTCATCCCCTGTCTAAAATTTCCTTGGACAATGGGGTGGGGGGGAAAAAGCAGAACCACAACAAAATTAGGAATGGTGCTTTTAATGTAACGGGCATATCTACCTTAAGAAGAAAAGGGACTTTGCCAGCATTCGACCTGATATCGAGTCCTCTTGAGGGTGAAATGAGATGCCCTTTTCCAACATGGCGTAAGGGGCCTCCCCAAAACATGGGCAAAGATAGGTATTGGAAAGTTGGTGGATAAAAACTTTGTCCCTTGAGTAGTTTTAAACAAAAGTTTAAGGGGGTCGTGCGACTGGCTCTCTGAATGAACGAGAAGGAAATGTCGAATTCATGTTGGGTCTTTGTTTATGTGGGAGGGGGTGGTCCGGGGGAGGGGCGAGCGTTTGAAATTTCTGCACCCCAGGGGGAAACCGGAATCAAGGTCAGAGAAGAGGAAGGGCAGATATGTCAAAGGGGTCAGAACCTTCCGGAAGGGGTGAGCCGGCACCAGCAAGAGGACAGGGGCATAGAAAGGGGGTCCCAAAAGTTGTCCGAAGAGGCAGGGTCAGTACTGGGTGGGGATCA
>WNWK01012048.1:19440-61515 GCA_009830355.1 Cherax destructor
CTTTCGAACTTTTAAATGGTGACCTGCAATGTAGACCGAGGGTGGAAGTTCACGGCAGTCAAATGTTAAACGAGCAATATTGCAAGGATAACATCTTCGCTTATGGCCAGGGAGAACAAAAGTGTGAACTTTAAGGATAGGGAGGTCTTGGAGCTCAAGCTGCTCCAGAATGTCATCACATGTCTGGAAATTCCGTTGGACAATGGTGTGGGGTAAAATGACAGTACCACTACAAGAATTGAGAGAATGATGTTTGTCAATAGTGATAGGAATAGTATCCATGATCGTAAGGAGAGAAAGATCGTGAGCTTGGCCAGCATTCTGGACAGTGATGATGCGAGTGCCACTCTTGAGAGCGTGAAATGAGATATCTTTACCTACATGGCGTAGGAGAGCTTTACCAATACTATGATCGGAAAGCTAGGTAGTTGGAGTAGTTGGTCTTAGAGTAAAAAACTTTGTCCATTGAGTAGTGTGAAACAAAGTGTTTAAGGGGAGTGCGTGACGTGCTGGTCGTTTGAGATGAATGAGAAGGAAGTGTCGAATGGTCATGTAAGGGTCTTAGTCGTTTGGATGTGGGACCAGAGGTGGTCCGACGTGTGATGGGCGAGCAATCCGAAAATTGCCGCACCGTAGAGGGAGAAGCCGGAATCAAGGTCAGAGAAGAGCGAAGGTCAGACGTGTCAAAAGGGTCAGTCGGAACCCCGGTACCTAAAGCAGGTGACGAACCGGCACCAGCAAGAGGTACAGGGGTATTGGAGGTGTCCGAAGAGTTGTCCATTAATGAGGTAGGGTCAGAACTGGGTGCGGTATCAGGAAGGGGCCCAGGGGTAGTAGGTTCATGGATTGGGTCTTCCATGGTTAGGTTACTTCGTTCTTTTTCTTTTTAAGAATAAAAAAAGGGGGGGGGAGGGAATGTGGAGGAATAGCTCCTAGGAGGAATGAAAGAGGCATAAATCCATCTCCACGCCCAAGAGGGCCTCACCACTACAAGTAGTGCAGAAGCTGCATGGAACCCGTGCCATACCCTACCCTTCATGCCAGTAAACCAGCAATCCGGGATAGCAACCTCACATCCACCGAGCCACCTCGGTGGACAAAAGAGACGGCGGCCGGATACCCGCCACAAAGCATACTTCCTTCCGCCATCACCCCCGGAATCCGAAAGGTGGCCTCCAGAAAGATACCCAAAGCCACCCCCCGGGAGACCGGAGAGGGATCGGGACATCCCCAGGCGATCCAGATTCCACGGGAAACTACACCACCGCCAAGAACCTCAACGGAATGGGATGGTACCCTTACCCCTACCTAGGAACCAGAATGCCTGTGGAGAGAAGCTCACAGGGTAAAAATGGGAAGGGAATAAGGGAGGGATGAAGAGGAAGAAGAGGAAAGGGAGAAGGGAGGATGGGGAAGATGGGAAAGGGGAGGGGGGATTGGGGGGTAATTAGGTTCGGTCTGAGGAAGAAGACCAAGAGGTCCAATTCCTCAGACCAATAGCCTCTTTACCACAACAAGGAGCCCCCCTTAAAGAGGACTGAGAGCCTGAACAAAAGAGCATGTTTTTCTTCCAATAAGCAATTAATAGCAGATGAAATGAAGTTTGCCAAACTGAAGTAGTGGGGAAAGGAAGGAGGGGAAGGGGTGAAGGAGACTGGACTTTCCTACCAAGTTTGGAGTGATAGCCAAGTTGGCAAATGAGGATAAAGCTCATTATGGTAATCTTTATTAGACTTTCACCTCTTTTATTAGACTTTCACCAAGCTCATTTTACTAGACTGTCAAAAGCTAGTTCTATTGCATGTTTTACCCAGGTATCATGAAACTGTTAGTCAATTTTATTTAGAGGAAAGAAAATTCAAGCATTGGGATAAAACAACCACCTGAATTATTTCTCTTTTAATAGTTATATCATTACATTCATGGGGGAAGCGCTAAACCCATAAGGGTCATACAGCGCCTGGGCATATTCACATATGGATAATACATGCCAGGAAATGACTACTTTCATAACCTTTCATATACGTACCTACATGGTACGTTACAGATCATAGTAATTGGTTCGGATGACTAGTTTAAATTCCAAACGTCAGGTATCATTTGGTATCAAGGAAATGTATCTACACATTTTCTTATAGACATGCATACTTAAGAATAATTTTACCCCATCCTAGTCTCTCGGTCCTTTTACTGCCTTCAGGAAATTTAAATATTGACAAAACACTATGGAAAACTTGCAAACAAATTTCTCAGCAATGAAGAGGGCATCTTAGATAACCTACTCTAGTTAAACTTTTCAGCCTTGTTAAACTAAAATCAGAGTATTGGCAGATTTAAATAATGCTTTTCACAGAGTTCTAGTTAAGCATATGTATACATATGTAAATGTTTTCAAGTATATCACACAGGGTTCCAATGTCTGCTCAATCAACCAAACAATGGAACCTTGAAAATTATACATTTCAAAATTCCATATTTAGTTAAATATTACCAATTTTGCCGTGGTCTACTGTAGACTCCAATGCTGGTGGTACTGCATTACAATTTGGCATGCATGCAACAAAGTTAGTTTCCAGTGCTAAAAAAAAATTTAAACATTGCATATTCTTCTGCAAATATAGGAACAATTTATGTTCTCAAATTTCTTACACCATGGATTTTATATGGAAACTTGCACAACCCAACTCTGCCATCACAAAAGGGAACTTTAAATATAAAAAAAAAAATGAAAACATAACATCAAAAAATAACATCTTGTTAGACAAGAGGCATGCAAAAAATGTATTAGTGTAAGCATAGTGTGATCAGCTGTAATACAGTGTTACATCCCCTAGTTAAATTATGAAGCCTATTATTGTGCAAGAATTCTTCACAACCAAGTATGTATATCCATATAAATATATGCATGTATATTTATGCAGCTTCACTGTAATCTTTAAAATCTCTGTGGTTTACATTTATTAAAGTTCCATTAAAGAATCTTTTATGCATGGAGGTTATGAAAAAAAGAAAAGTATCTCAATAGCTAAATTGTTAGTTAGCATATACCCACATACAGGACTACAGTATATACAATATTTGCATTAACAATTTCATGTGTAGATGCATAGCTTTGAAGCACTGTACTGCCAATATTTTCTTTGCCATTAGGAACCCAAACTAGCATAAGAACAAATTTTTCCCAAAATAACCCCAACAAATTACTTTACGTACAAAACCCGCATGGTATTTGTAAAGCCAGCTCCCTTCTGCCATCCGGTCACCACCACTACAGGCTCGCCAGATTTGATGAAACCAAGTTCTTTGCCATAATTGACAGCATAATCAACACGAGCATTAACATCGTCCATCCAGTCTTCTACACGCTCGGCTGAAATTAAAAATATTCAAATTAATTTGATTTGCAATGCCAGTAAAAACTTAACACTGCTACATTTCACTAAATTTTCTACAAAGCTTGCACTCAAATACTATTGATATTAATGGAATAGCACCTTTGGATGTAGTATATAATTTTTATGGCAGGATGGAGGTGGATTAGTAAGCAGAAGGCCTGTCAAATGACTAAGTGCCACAGAGAGAATGTCATGTAACAGACCCAATCCAGAAGAAATTTTCCCCATTTCTCTTCTGTGATGGTAGAGAATCTTTTTCTGAGGGTAATACCAAAAGTGAAAAATGTGATGGAAAACTTACGAAACTATGCAGGTGCAAAGTTAGCGTTCTTGGTACAATTGAATAATCTTAAAATGCAGACTTTCAACTGCTAAATCTTTACTATAAACCAGGAATTAATAGTAAATTAAGATTTGTAATATCCTGAATGAAACCCTTTAAAATTGGCTTTTGTGTAAAAATTATTGAAGAGCACTTTGTTAGCTCATTCATTACAGATGCCAATAAAAAATACAAGAAATCAAAATTGCCTTAAAACTATTAGCATGATTAAAACATACACCACAAATATTAACATATCAAATTACCAGTAAGGTACTACAATCATTATGAATTTCAATGATTTATCAATATCTAAATACTCCTAAAGATTCCAAGATCACTAAAGGCACCCCCAGTAGTTACAAAAAATACAATGAAAGCAAAATGCACTACTGTATATTATCAGCCATAAACATGTCCCAAGTGTACTGTAATAACAATAGAAGGCATATGATAGGGTGGGTAGGGAAGCAATGTGGCAGATGTTGCAAATGTATGGAACAGATAGTAAGTTACTAAATGCTGTAAAGGGTTTTTATGAGGATAGTAAGGCTCAGGTTAGGGTGTAGGAGAGAGGGAGATTACTTTCTAGTAAAAGTAGGCCTTAGACAGGGATGTGTAATGTCACCATGGTTGTTTAACATGTTTATACATGGGGATGTAAAAGAAGTAAATGCTAGGGTGTTGGGGAAGAGTAGGATTCATTTATGGGGAATCAAATACAAAATAGGAGTTGACAGCTACTTTTTGCTGATGATACTGTGCTTTTGGGAGATTCTAAAGAAAATTGCAAAGGTTAGTGGATGAGTTTGGGAGGGTGTGTAAAGGAAGAAAGTTGAAAGTGAACATAGATAAGAGCAAAGTGGTGAGGTATCAAATGAGTTAAGTAAAAAAAAATTGAATATCACATTGGAAGGAGGGAGTATGGAAGTGAATGTGTTCGGATATTTGAGAGACTCGTCAGTAGATGGGTTTATGAAGGACGAGGTAAACCAAAGAATTGATGAAGGAAAAAAGGTGGGTGGTGCATTGAGGTATCTGTGGAGACAAAGAATGTTGTCCATGGAGGCAAAGAAGGGAATGTATGAGAGAATAGTTGTACCAACACTTTTATATGGGTGTGAAGCATGGGTTGTAAATGATGCAGCGAGGCGGCGGCTGGAGGCAGTGGCGATGTCCCATAAATATTATGAAGAATTCGGAGTGTGGAAAATAGGTGGTGTGGAGTTACTAAAATTATTAGTCAGAGGGCTGAAGAGGGGTTGTTGAGGTGGTTTGGTCATTTAGAGAATGGAACAAAGTAGAATGACTTGGAGCGTGTATAAATCTGTAGGGGAAAGAAGGCGGGGTAGGGGTCATCCTCGAAAAGGTTCGAGAGGGGGTAAAGGTGGTTTTGTGGGCGAGGGGCTTGGACTTCCAGCAAGCATGCGTGAGCGTGTTAGATAGGAGTGAATGGAGACTAATGGTTTTTGAGACCTGACGAGCTGTTGAAGTGTGAGTAGGGTAATACAGTGGACCCTCGGTTAACGAATACCCCGGAAATCGTGCAATTACATAAGTATAATTTTGTAAGTTCTTGTGGAAGTGTATTTTTGGGGGTCTGAAATAGACTAACCTACGTGAAATTTTTCCTTAAGGGAGTAAATTCGTTCGGTAATGGCACTTGAGCAGACTTCAGGAGTGAAGTTTTTACGAAACTCTGGGGTCCACTGTACAGTGGTACCCCGAGTTTCGGTGTACCCGAATATCATTTTTTTCGTGTTTCGAACGCTTTTTTCGGTTAATGTTTTTTCGTGTATCAGCCATTTACTTTTGTATCGGTCCGTACCAGACCTGTCCACCTGCCTGCGCGCCTCGCAGGACGCCAGTCTAGCGTTGTTTACAATTGAAAGAACCTTACCCAGCGTGCACTTTCAAACATTCACAATAAATTTGTTGTTAATTGCTGGTTTAGTGATTGTCACTGAAATAAGTCACCATGGGTCCAAAGAAGCTTCCTAGTGGCACCCCTGTGGTAAAGAAAGTGAGAAACACCATCGAAGTGAAGGAGATTGTAGAAAAATATGAGAGTGGTGTACGTGAGCGAGCTTGCCAGGATGTACAACAAAAACACATCTACTATAACCTCTATCCTGGCAAAGAGAAAAGAAATCAAGGACGCTAATGTTGCAAAAGGGGTTGATATGTTAACGAAAAATAGATCGAAAACAGTGGATAAGGTTGAGAAGTTGTTGGGGGTGTGGATCAATGAAAAACAGATAGCGGGCGACAGTATTTCCACGGCTAATTTGTGAAAAGGCAAGGCAGTTGCACGCAGATCTTGTCAAGACAATGCCTGCAACCAGTGCTGAGGAGTGATTTTAAAGCCAGCAGAGGCTGGTTTGAGAGGTTTAAGAAATATAGTGGCATACACAGTGTTGTGAGGCATGGTGAGGCAGCCAGCTCAGACAAACATGCAGCTGAAAAATTTGTGCACGAATTCCAGGGGTTCGTAGACACTGAAAAATTTGAACCCAAACAAGTGTTTAATTGTGATGAAACAGGCCTGTTTTGGAAGAAAATGCCCAACAGGACCTTCATTACTCAGGAGGAAAAGGCACTGCCAGGACACAAGCCTATGAAAGACAGGCTAACTCTCGTTGTGTGGTAACGCTAGTGGTGATTGTAAAGTGAAGCCTTTATTGGTGTATAACTCGGAAAATCCCAGAGCCTTCAAGAAACACAATGTTAACAAGAATAAATTGTGTGTACTGGAAGGCTAACACCAAGGTATGGGTCACTAGGGAAATTTTCGTGGAATGGTTCACTTGAGCGTTTGGCCCTAGTGTGAAGAAATACCTCCTGGAAAAGAAATTGCCACTCAAGTGCCTCCTGCTACTGGACAATGCTCCTGCTCATCCTCACAACTTGAAAGACTATTTGTCTGATGAGTTCAGTTTCATCACAGTGAAGTTCTTGCCTCCTAACACCACTCCTCTCATCCAGCCCATGGACCAGCAGGTCATTTGTAACTTCAAAAACTGTACACCAGTGTTTGAAAAGTGCTTTCAAGTGACCTCGGACACACTGTTGACCCTAAGAGAGTTCTGGAAAGATCACTTCAATATCGTCCATTGCATAGGCCTTATAGGTAAGGCTTGGGAGGGATTTCCGAGATGACCGAAACTCGGGGGTCCACTGTATTCTTCTTTCAACAAACCAGCTGTATCCCACTGAAGCAGGGTGGCCCAAAAAGAAAGACAAGTTTATTTTTAACTTTAGTAATGTATACAGGAGAAGGGGTTATTAGCCCAATATTTCCTCTGCTTGGAGACCATTGTGGCCAGGTTGTGTCCAACAGAAGGATTTTGAAGGATTTGAGGCTGACCCTGTGCCTATTGTGGAATTTGGCAAGTCCCTGGGGTTGGAGGTGAGTGGTGAGGATGTGGAAGAGTTGGTGGAGGAGCACAGGGTAGACCTAACCACTGAAGAGCTGAAAGAGCTTCATCAGGAACAGCATCAGACGACATTTAACCCTTTGGGGGTCTACAGGCCTTCTCGGAAACATGTTCTCAGGCCACAAAAATTATGAAATTTGATCGAAAACTAATGGAATTATTCTTTCGCGAAGTTAGCGGTATCGATGACATTTACGCATTGGCGATTTCGCCCACTGAGCCATATTTTTGGCAAATTCCAATGTTTCAGTCTACTAAAATTATAGCTATTTCGCTAGAACTCCATTTCTTCTATTGAGTACAAGAAACTGCCTATTTACCAATTTCAACTACCCAAAATAGTGGTCAGAAAATGGCAATTTGGCCAATTTCACACAAATTTCACAAATTTCAGAATTTACGCGTACCAGTACAGCACCAACCCCTGCTGTAAAACATAATAGTACGGCACCGACCCCGAAAGGGTTAAGGAAATTGATTCAGAGGAGCATGGACAGGGTGAGGTAGTAACTTCTTCAGAGATTAAGGAAATTTGTTCCAAATGGACTGATGTGCAGACATTTGTTGAAAAACACCACCCTGAGCAAGCCACATCTGCAACATGTTCAGTCACAGAATCTTGCCCCACTTCAGGAAAATGTTAGAGTCACCAGAAACAGAGCACTCTGGACAATTATTTTGTGCAACAGGGTTCTAGTGACTCAAGCTGGTCCTAGTGGCATTAAAAGAAAAAGAAGAGAAGTAAACCCAGAGAGGGACTTGTTACCTGAAGTCCTTATGAAGGGGGATTCCCCTTCCAAACACTAACCCCCTTCCCCTGTCATCCTCCCTATCTTCCAGATGCCAGAAACTCTTCAATAAAGGTAAGTAAATGTTATTTTAAATGTTTAATTATAAATTTATTAGTTTATAATTGTTTTGTGTATGTAAAACTATAGTATTCATTCTTTAACCCTTTCGGGGTTTCGGCGTTACTAGTACGGCTTACGCGCCAGGGTTTTGGTAGTACAAGTACGCCTAAATTCTAGCGCCCTCAAATCAAGCAGAAACAGGCTGGTAGGCCTAGATGCGAGAGAATGGGTCTGTGCGGTCAGTGTGCGCAGTATAAAAAAAATCCTGCACCACACAGTGCATAATGAGAAAAAAAAAACTGACCATGTTTTTGGTTTAAAACAGCGACTTTGCAGTCTATTTTCGTATGGTATTTATGCTTGTATTCTCGTTTTCTTAGTCTCATTTGATAGGATGGATGATATATTACAGAAATAGAGATAATTTTGACTGGTTTCACAATGACAAGTGTTATGGGGTATTATGGACTTGTTATGGGGGCTATGGAACCCAGCATGTATTGTTGTAATTAAATAACATATGAATGCCTAATTATATTGAATTAATCAGGAGTACTGCTTAGTTGAGTTAAAAGGCTTGGCCATCCTTATAAACTTAAGAGCTGAATTACCTGATCTCTCAATATAATAGGTTATATAAATAATGCACACATTTAATTAAGTACTAATATTAAGTTGCATGTCTCATTGTAATAACATAAGATATGTTGAGAGGATATGCAAAGTGATGTGTTCTTGTTTTGGGGGAGGAGCTTAGAGAGATGTTGTTTTCCCACAATGCTTCCTGAGAACAATGGCGGCTGGAGTGAGCTGGTGTTGATGGTGCTGATTTTTAACTTGGCTTCAGGGCTGAATGAGTGCCCAAAAGGTAATGGGGAGAGTTGTAAATCGATGTCACCATGACATTCTGTGATCTTCAGTGTATCAAGACACTGGAGGGTTAAGAAATGTTGAGAAAGAGAGAGTTGAAGGTGGCAGCTGAGCCATGTGCTCTGGGAAAGGCTGATTATATGTTTAGGAGTGGAGACCTGTATATTATATGTATATACTTCTTAATATAGCTCTATTTTTATAATGTTGGTTTAAATAACCTTTAAGAGGAATGTGAGGACCAATAAGTTTTCAGATGCAGCAGCTAAACCTGAGTAAGTATCTTTTAGCCTAATAATGTCCTCCTTTTACCCTAAGACCTTTTAAGTAAATACCCTATGCTAGTACATGTAGAACCTTGATGATAAATAAGGGAAAATAACATAACATAACATCAAGTACCTTGAAACTGAGCACAAAGTAGCGAAAATGTTCGATTTTTGCCTATCTTCAAGAGTAAACAAATCACGCCATGCGTCCAATACACATCAACTGGGTGGTAATCTAATATTCTTGCACAAGTGCGCTGATAATATTTATACCATTTTTATAATGATGCAGTTGTATACATAAACTTATTTTTTGCGAGAATAAAAATTCAAAATGGAAAGCAAAAGTAATGTAAAAGGGGCCTGGAGATGTGACTAATGAACAGATAAAATGTTATTTGAGTGCCAGGAATGTGTCATTTTTTCTGGAGCCTATTTTGAAATTGGCATCTTTTGAAATTTGTGTGAAATTGGCCAAATTGTGAATTTCTGACCACCTTATTGGGTAGTTGAAATCGGTAAAATGGCTGTTTCTTGTACTCAATTGATAGAACAAATGGAATAATAGCGAAATAGCTATAATTTTAGTAGACTGAAACATTGGAATTTGCCGAAAATAGGGCTCAAAGTGGGTGAAATCGCCGATGCGTAAATGTCGTCGATACCGCTAACTTCGCGAAAGCATAATTCCGTTAGTTTTCGATAAAATTTCATAATTTTGGTGTCGTCGTGATCGGAAAATGATTTTTTTTTTTTTTCCCGAAAAATTTGGGACCCTGAGAACGCGTTTCGGAGGAGGCCTGGGGACCCCCAAAGGGTTAAAAAAAAAATTAATTTTTTGTGAATATTTTTGGGTGGAACGGATTAATTGTATTTACATTATTTCTTATGGGAAATAAGGTTTCGATTTTCGAGTAATTCGTGTTAAGGTCTAGCTCCTGGAATGGATTATGACCGAAACACGAGGGACCACTATTTTGTGAAGGGATTCAAGGAAATTGGTTAGCTGGACTCGAGTCCTGGAAATGGGAAGTACAATGCCTGCACTTTAAAGTAGGGGTTTGGGATATTGGCAGTTTGGAGGGACTTCTAAACTGTCGTATGTGAGCGCCTCTGCAAAGACAGTGATTATGTATGAGTGATGGTGAAAGTGGTGAATGATGAATTTTTTTTTTTTCTTTTTGGGTTACCCTGCCTCGGTGGGAAACAACTGGCGTGTTAAAAAAAAATAAACATTAGCATCAGTTTCCTCACAGGGTATATGAACAATGCATGAATGATTGCTAGGCACTAATCAACTGATTTATTCCCATCTGTGTAACCTGAAAATATTCCCTATTTTATTCTTGTGGGTTATGCAAAAAGTTGGTTTGAGGCAAGTTGTTTCCCCTCCCGTCCCTCATCTGTAGTCTTATGGCTGGTAATATAAATACACTTAGTGAAGCAAGCTCTGATTCACATGCAACAAATTTAGTATGGTATATTCAGTAAGGAAGTGATAGGAACAGCCAGTGTAGTGACTTGTACTGTACTAGTATATGGAGGCTTTCAGTACAAACAAAACCTTGCTGTTTACATGTTAGTGACTTAATTGTCACAGACAGCCATTTCATGGTGTTCATACACAAATAAATGTTGCACATTTGCTCTTGAGCACTGAAAAAATCTAACCATTGACAAATATTAGGCACTGACAATGACACTAAGATTGCAAATTAATATTCCAGACTTGCATACAAAACTAGTTTGGGTGCACATGCACTTATGTCCCTCATTCTTTCAAATAACCAAAATAAAACATTTAAATATAGGAACATGCAAATAAAAGTATCTGAATAGAGGCAAAGGATGACTCATTTAAATAAAGTTTCAAACATCATAAAGAAAAGTAAAAAGTTTTGATCAAAATTAGTTAATATTCTGACAATCATAGTGCCAAACCTTGCAAGATAATGTAACAATTCCATTGTTACATTATTATCAAGTGAAATCAAAGACCGAGAAAATAAACATTATGAAAAAATGTAAATAAGATTTAGGATGCATGTTTTAAGAGACTACTAAAATGCCAGGAGCAAGAGGCTAGTAACCCCTTCTCTTGTATACATTACTAAATTTAGAAAGAGAAACTTTTGTTTTTCTTTTTGGGTCACCCTGCCTTGGTGGGATATGGCCAGTTTGACAAAAAAAAAAAAAAAAAAAAAAAAAAAAAAAAAATTGCCAAGCTGAAACCAGAGCAGCAAAATAAAAGCAAAGGCATGTAAAAGTATAGTACCTAGACTGCAATTGCAATACAACCAGCTGCTAGTAAACTGCAGCTTAACATTATGCATATGATATGGTATTTAGTTAAAGGTTATGAAAACTGATTTATTAAAATGCTACTTGCATAATTATAAACATTAGCCTCATGCAGATTACAATATTCATATACAATTTTTATCATTAAACTAGGAAAGCTGTAGAAACAAATGAATTTTAAGATTCTGCAATATAAGCCATGCAAAAAAGTTAAATAAATTTAGAGATCTTCACTTCAAACTGGTACTACAAGTAAAAATAAAAATTTCCCCACGTACCATCCTCATCAGCTGCAAGCACAGAAGCAAACAAATTATAGAAAAATTACATTAGTCTAAATCATTCATTCATATTTAATGTATAACAAGTTAACCCTCATAAAATGAACCATTTTGAGTTTTATTAAAAACTTTAGATGGAGCTGCAATCTTTTATGAGCCTTAACTCTACAAACACTCCAGTACATATAGTAATTAGGATATTAACTTTCTGGAAGACATTAAAAGGAGATTCTAAAATTACTAATTTAAAAGTTAATTACCAATTGTCATAGTCCAAACCTCTATGTCAAAGTACTGAGAAAATGAAAATTACTCTAAATATTATTTTTTTTTTTTTTTCAACAAGCCGGCCGTCTCCCACCGAGGCAGGGTGACCCAAAAAGAAAAAATCCCCAAAAAGAAAATACTTTCATCATCATTCAACACTTTCACCACACTCGTACATAATCACTGTCTTTGCAGAGGAGCTCAGATACGACAGCTGAGAATAGTCCCTCCCAGCTGTATCTCAGACCCCTCCTTTAAAGTGCAGGCATTGTACTTCCCATTTCCAGGACTCGAGTCCAACTAAATCAATTAACTGGTTTCCCTGAATCCCTTCACAAAATGTTACCCTGCTCACACTCCAACAGATCGTCATGTCCCAAAAACCATTCGTCTCCATTCACTCCTATCTAACACGCTCACACATGCTTGCTGGAAGTCCAAGCCCCTTGCCCATAAAACCTCCTTTACCCCTTCCCTCCAACCTTTTCTAGGACGACCCCTACCCCGCCTTCCTTCCCCTACAGATTTATACGCTCTCCAAGTCATTCTACTTTGATCCATTCTCTCTAAATGACCAAACCACCTCAACAACCCCTCTTCAGCCCTCTGACAAATACTTTTAGTAACTCCACACCTAATCCTAATTTCCACATTCTGAATTTTCTGCATAATATTTACACCACACATTCCCCTTAGACAGGACATCTCCACTGCCTCCAGCCGCCTCCTCGCTGCAGCATTTGCAACCTATGCTTCACACCCATATACGAGTGTTGGTACCACTATACTTTCGTACATTCCCTTCTTTGCCTCCATGGATAACGTTTTTAGTCTCCACAGATACCTCAATGCACCACTCGCCTTTTTTCCTTCATCAATTCTATGGTTAACCTCATCCTTCATAAACCCATCTGCTGACACGTCAACTCCCAAATATCTGAAAACATTTACTTCTTCCATAATCCCTCTCCCCAATGTGATACCCAAATTTTTTCTTTATTTAAATCATTTGATACCCTCATCACCTTACTCTTATCTATGTTCACTTTTAACTTTCTACCTTTACACACTCTCCCAAACTCGTCCACTAACCTTTGCAACTTTTCTTTAGAATCTCCCATAAGCACAGTATCATCAGCAAAAAGTAACTGTCAACTCCCATTTTGCATTTAATTCTCCATAATTTAATCCCACCCCGCTCCCCAACACCCTAGCATTTACTTCTTTTACAACCCCATCTATAAATATATTAAACAACCATGGTGACATTACACATCCCTGTCTAAGACCTACTTTTACCGGAAGTAATCTCCCTCTCTCCTACACACCCTAACCTGAGCCTCACTATCCTCATAAAAACTCTTTACAGCCTTCAGTAACTTACTACCTATTCCACACACTTGCAACATTTGCCACATTGCTCCCCTATCCACTATCATATGCCTTTTCTAAATCCATAAATGCAATAAAAACTTCTCTACCTTTATCTAAATACTGTTCACATATATGCTTCACTGTAAACACTTGATCTACACATCCCCTACCCACTCTAAAGCCTCCTTGCTCATCTGCAATCCTACTCTCTGTCTTACCTCTAATTCTTTCAATAATAACCCTGCCATACACTTTACCTGGTATACTCAGTAAACTTATTCCCCTATAGTTTTTACACTCTTTTATCCCCCTTCCCTTTATATAAAGGAACTATACATGCTCTCTGCCAATCCCTAGGTACCTTCCCTCTTTCATACATTTATTAAACAAATATGCCAACCACTCCAGCACTATATCCCCCCTGCTTTTAACATTTCTGTCATGATCCCGTCAGTTCCAGCTGCTTTACCCCTTTCATTCTACGTAATGCCTCACGCACCTCCCCCACACTCACATCCTGCTCTTCTTCACTCCTAAACGATGTTGTACCCTCCCTGGCCAGTACATGAAATTACCGCCTCCCTTTTTTCATCGACATTTAAAAGTTCCTCAAAATATTCCCGCCATCTACCCAATACCTCCAGCTCCCCATCTACTAACTCCCCTACTCTGTTTTTAACTGACAAATCCATTTGTTCCCTAGGCTTTCTTACCTTGTTTATCTCTCTCCAAAATTTTTTCTTGTTTTCAGCAAAATTTGACAGCCTCTCCCATTCTTTCATCCGCTCTTCTTTTGCACTCTCTCACCACTCTCTTCACCTTTCTTTTACTCTCCATATACTCTGCTCTTCTATTAACACTTCTGTTTTGTAAAAACCTCTCATAAGCTACCTTTTTCTCTTTTATCACACCCTTTACTTCTTCATTCCACCACTCACTCCTCTTTCCTCCTGCACCCACCCTCCTATAGCCACAAACTTCTGCCCCACATTCTAATACTGCATTTTTAAAACTATCCCAACTCTCTTCAACCCCCCCACTACTCATACTTGCACTATCCCACCTTTCTGCCAATAATTGCTTATATCTCACCCTAACTTCCTCTTCCTTTAGTTTACACACTTTTACCTCTTTCTTACTTGCTGTTGCCATTTTCTTTTTGTCCCATCTACCTTTTACTCTAACTAACTACAACCAAATAATGATCTGATATATCTGTTGCCCCTCTATAAACCTTTTATCCACAAATACATAATCCAACAAACTACTTTCCTTACGTGCTATATCATACCTTGTATATTTATTTACATATCCTCTTTTTCATAAAATATGTATTACTTATTACCAAACCTCTTTCCACACACAGCTCAATTAATGGTTCCCCATTTACATTTACCTCTGGCACCCCAAATTTACCTACTACTCCCTCCACAACATTTTTACCCACTTTAGCATTAAGATCCCCAACCACAATTACTCTCTCACTTGGTTCAAAACTCCCCACACACTCCCTGAACATTACCCAAAATCTCTCTCTCTCCTCTACACTTCTCTCTTCTCCAGGTGCATAAACACTTACTATAACCCACTTTTCACATCCAACCTTTATTTTACTCCACATAATCCTTGAATTTATACATTTATATTCCTTCTTTACCTGCCATAACTGATTATTCAACATTATTGCCACTCCTTTAGCTCTAACTCTATTTGAAACCCCTGACCTAATCCCATTTATTTCTCCCCACTGAAACTCTCCTACCACCTTCAGCTTTGTCTCACTTAAATCCAGGACATCCAGCTTCTTTTCATTCATAACATCTACAATCATCTCTTTCTTATGATTCGCACAACATCCACGCACATTCAAACATCCCGCTTTGACGGTTTTCTTCTTTTTCTTTTTAGTAAGCTATACAGGAAAAGGGGTTACTAGCCCATTGTTCCTGGCATTTTAGTTGACTTTAACAACACGCATGGCATACGGAGGAGATTCTTATTCCACTTCCCCATGGATATGAAAGGAAAAGCAATAAGAACAAGAACTATTAAGATAAAATCAAAGTAAACTCAGATGAGTGTGTATACATAAACGTGTACATGTTTGCGTAGTGTGACCTAAGTGTAAGTATAAGTAGCAAGACGTACCTGAAATCTTGCATGTTTATGAGACAGAAAAAAGACACCAGCAATCCTACTATCATGTAAAATAGTTTCAGGTTTCTGTTTCACAGTCACCTGGCAGGATGGTAGTACCTCCCTGGGTGGTTGCTGTCTACCAACCTACTACAGTAAAATATTAGTACTGTACCAAATTCAATCTTTAAAATTGAGTACAGAAAGACAACTTTTTCGTTTTAATCCATTACACGAGGGCCCCAAGTATTCAGCACCTTTTAGGTGTTCCACATATTCATTGGCTTTCAACCGAGCGATTGTTCATTATGTTCGGTGTTTTAACTGCTTTTCTGCCATTTTCCCACAATAGTCGCTAAGGGAAGGGTGACTGGTACCATATTTTAAGGCAAGTATTGTATATACTGTGTATTTATTTTACTTAAATTTTTTTTTATGCCTAGCTGTACTGAGCAATTAATACATGATAGTGTAAACATGTTATCAGGTATTTTACACATTTGATAATGAAAAAAAAAAATTTTCCAGCCTCTGGCAATTTCCACTTACTGCCAGGGTCAGGAACCTAAGTCATACAAATGGGGCCCTCTTGTTTCATTAAACATTTGAACAAGGGGTGGGGTCGTTGCAGTTCAGCAGGTTATCTGACCTGTGATGTCAGTGCACTTCTGGCAAGACAATGATTGAATGAATGACAGTGAAATTGTTTTTGTGTTTTCAGGTTACCCTACTTTGGTGGGAGACAGTCGATGTGAAAAAAAATCTTTGGTTGTGTTTTACTTGCTTATGGAAACGTGTAAAAAAAAAAAAAAAAAAAGTACTTTGTCATCTTTCATTACCACCTTACAATTCGAGATTTTAAGTAAAAAATAAATTTTAATTTTTTACCAGGTACATTTTTACTTAAATGTACGATTGACAAATATTTATAACCATATTTGAAGTACAATATTTTCCTAGAAATAGTGGAAGATACTGTTTTAAACATTAAAAAATGAACAATCATAATTTGGCCTCAATAAATTGTAAGGCATGCCTTTGGCAAGACAGTGATGGAGCGAGTGGTGATGAAAGTGTTCCGTTTCTTCTTTTTCGGGTCAACCCACCCTCGGTGGGAAACAGCTGATGTGTTAATAAAAAAAAATTAAAATGTAAATATAATTGCATTTAAGCCGTTGCTGCTAACAAGTGATATTTTTTTTGCCAACTTCAACACCATAAAATTTTAAGCCTTTGTAAGATTCCATTCCTTTTATTCTCAATTCATAAAAATGCACTCTTTCAATCTGTAATTAAAGTTTTTAAATCTTGCCACACACAGGAAATATATTTTCCTGGTATACCACAGTTAAAGGGTTAAATCACACTGAAAATATGCTCTCATACTATGCATTTCCAAATTATTCATGACATTTCTACACTACTAATACTTTGTCAATTTTATGTTATTACACTCATTCCCACAAACATGAAAAACTGTTCTTATCACTTTTGGCACTCAATCCTACAAAAATGTGAACATTTTATCAAACTACTGCAGTACTATCTATGCAAAATTCAGTTAAAAGTTTAATTGGCAAGCTATCTAACTCATCATAAATTGCCAGGGTTGTACATCGGTAAAAAATGAACTACTTACAACTGAATTGTTTAACAATTTTATATGAAAAAAAATTATTTACAGTAGATTTTCTCAAATGTGTGAGTTACATTTCAAAATCTTTGCACAAAAAGTGAAGACACACTACAAAGTAACAAAGGGAAAATAGGGTTTTATTCTAAACAAAACAGTAAAAATAATATACAACTTTACTATCTTTTGGCAACCAGTATAAGTTACACAATGTTTACCGAGCAATGAGCTCCTTGGTGACTGCCTGAACTCAATTTTTGACAAGGGAAGGGAAAATATGCCAGTCAACAGGGTGCTGCCCTCAACCACCAAAACATGCAAAACTACACATCAGTGCAACAGTTTCTTCTATACTGCATTTTTATTTTATCTTTACTTCAAAATTACAAGTACAGTGGACCCTTGCTTATCGGCCATAATCCATTCCAGAAGCTCTGCCTAAAAGCCAAATAATATTTCCCATAAGAATTAATGTAAATATAATTAATCCATTCCAGACAAAAATATCAACAAAAAATATTTTATTTTAAGATTAACTAGTTTTACATACACAAAACTATGAGAACTAAATAAAATGACTAAAGAAATGGATAAATGAACATTTACATACCTTTATTAAAGGCAGGAGGAGAGTATTGTTTGGAGACAGGACAAGATAGTCCTTCAATATGACACCAATATCAACACTATGGCTTATTTATCTATCACAATTCATCTAATATGACATAATAAACAATATTAATAACAGAAACATGACATATATAGTGGACCTTCGGAAATCGAACACTCCCAACTCGCCCTATTATCCAAGTGCTTTTATAGGTGTATTTTTGGGGTCTGAAATGGACTAATCTAATTTACATCATTCCTTATGGGAATAAATTTGTTTGGTAACAGCACTTGAACAGCATTCTGGAATGAAGAATGTTCGATTTCTGAGGGTCCACTGTACTCTAGAATGAATAAAATATGTCATTACGTATGTCACGAGTGTTGTGTCGTTTGGTGTATAAGGGCCACTGAAAGGTAAGCCTTACATAGTGGTGGTGAAGGCGGCAGCAGAGGCAGCGGTGTTGTCAGTCACCCTATATACTTCAAACAACAATGGAGGAGTTAAGTTTCGTGTCGTCATTTTTCTATCGCTTAATCGCTTAACTTACTTGCTACACTAGCCTTTATCGACTCCTGCTGCTTTAGTATCATACATATTGTAGAATCACTGAAGAAGTCACATTCTCCCCTCTCAGCCCTTTACCAAAGGGCTGGCACTCTGAACTTTCTTTGGCCCCATGGTCTTATTTCAGTCACAATCAATAAACAAGCACCAAAATGAACGGATGAATGGAACACACAGAGTATTCCTTACTCAACGAGAGAGAGAGAGAGAGAGATGCAGACAGTGTGATACATGTGAGGAAGTGGCATCGCCGGCGGGTTGACGCGTCCCATCCGGCCGATAAGCAAAAAAATGGCTGATAACTGGAAGCCTAAAAACTGGCCTATAAGAGAGTTGGCCGATAACAGGAACGGCCGATAAGCGAGGGTCCACTGTATATAAACCTTTGTCAATGAATATACAGTAGGGTCCCACTTGCACAGCAGGTTAGGTTTCAGGCTACTGCTGGAAAGCAGAATGCCATTTTTTCCACTTATAAATGCATACAAATGCCAGATAAGTTTACACTAACATACATTAAGCTAACAGTAGAACTAGGCATTAAAAAACAATAAAAAGTAAAATATATACACAGTACATTCATTACTTACCTCAAAATATTTGTAGTCTTAATATAAGGTGAGAAGTGAGTAGCATTTATTTGTAGGAAGCCAGGTGTACGTAGATCTGGCTACCACTCCCAAACGTAATATACGATACTTAAAAGTGGCATAGAGCGACAAAATACACATACAGTACACTCTTTATTTACCTTAAAATATGTGTAGTCTTAATGTAGGGCGAGAGGAGAGTAGTATTTATTTGTTGGAAGTCGATGTAGGTAGCCTGTAGGTGTACATAGCCAGGAAGCCCCCGTACACCAGCTACCTACACTGGCCCAGAGCGATATTATTACCATTGATATACCTTGTCCACCGATTTTAATCATTTCTAACAACTACCTTTAGATGACATCATAAATGAAGGGAGAAGTGATGAGAAGTTATGCCGAGAATTGTAAACAAAGCCGAATGCGTTAAGGGGAGTGACTGGGCCAAATGCAGATTGATACACATTTTCTCTGGTGCTGGACCTGAGAAAACTGAATTCTTTTCCTCTGCTCGGCTACCAAACCTAACATTAATGTGAAATTTATTGTACTTCGGGTGTATGTACAGTGGACCCCCGGATTACGTCATTATTTCGTTCAAGAATGCTGTTCAAGTGCCATTACCAAACAAATTTATACCCATAAGGAATAATGTAAATTAGATTAGTCCTTTTAGACCCCCAAAAAAACTTACAAAAGCACTTACAAAAATAAACTTGCATAAAAGGGTGAGTTTGGAGACCATCGTAAACCGGGGGGTCCACTGTATCATGTTTATATGCTATGTAACGTGTTACATAATTTAAGAAAATATCATAGATAGATTAATGATGTCTATACAGCCTCTCCTCGCTTAGCAATGTACTCTTTTACCGATGCCTCGGACTTACGACAGGCTCTCTGACCAGTATTCATACCTAAACAATGTATATTAGAGTTGATTTCCTCTTTTCTGTTTATTTCAATGTACAGTACACTACTGTATAAACATTTAAAAATATACCAGAAATGTTATAACTGGTGCAAAGGCTACATTAAAACAATATCAAAGATGGTTGAGACAAAATCACTACCATTATAGTATGCTCCTCACTTACCAACGAATTCGTTTACCAACGTGGTCTCAGGAATGGAACTCTGTCGTTAACCCTTTAACTGTCCAAACATTGATATAAGTTTGTACGCGTACTGCTCCGAACGTAGATCTAAGTTTTATTTTTCATTCCTTCAAATTTAGTGCGAGAGGCCCGAGTCACTTAGACATGAGAGAATGGGTCTGCACCCCTCAGTGTGCGCAGTATTAAAAGAATCCTGGACCACTTAGTACCTTGTGGGAGCACCAGTTCAATTTAGCTCCAGCTAAAGCAAACAGTGTGGCAAACACCAGGGATTCACTAATGTCATGTCGCATTAACACTCCCCTTATAAGAGGAAAGTAAAAATAGGTTAGATAAATACACGAGTGGCTGTGGGTGGGTGAGAGTTGGACCTGACTAGCTTGTGCTACTAGGTCTGATGCCATGCTCCTTCCTTCAGAGGATGTGACCTGACTAGGTGGGTCATTGGTCTAAGCCAGGGGTGACATGGACCTGCCTTGCATGGGCCAGTAGGCCCGCTGCAGTGTTCCTTCTTTTTTATGTTATGTATTCGGCAGGCTAGCTGGCTTTGGCTGTCTCGTCTATTTCTCTCTCTCGTCTATATATATATATATCTATCTCTCTCTCTCTCTCGTCTATATATATATATATCTCTCTCTCTCGTCTATATATATATATATCTCTCTATCTCTCGTCTATATATACATATCATATTATATATTATATATATACATTCTCTCTATCTCTCGTCTATATATACATCTCTCTCTATCTCTTACAGTCCTATATATATCTCTTCATCTCTCGTCTTATACATTCTCTCTATCTCTCGTCTATATATACATCTCTCTCTCTATCTCTCGTCTATATATACATCTCTTCTCTCTTTATCTCTCTACGTCTATATATACATCTCTCTCTCTATCTCTCGTCTATATATACATCTCTCTCTCTATCTCTCGTCTATATATACATCTCTCTCTCTATCTCTCGTCTATATATACATCTCTCTCTATCTCTCGTCTATATATACATCTCTCTCTATCTCTCGTCTATATATACATCTCTCTTCTATCTCTGTCTATATATACATTCTCTCTCTATCTCTCGTCTATATATACATCTCTCTCTTATCTCTCGTCTATATATACATCTTCTCTCTATCTCTACTCTATATATACATTCTCTCTCTATCTCTCGTCTATATACATCTCTCTCTATCTCTCGTCTATATATACATCTCTCTCTCTACTCTCGTCTATATATACATCTCTCTCTATCTCTCGTCTATATATACATCTCTCTCTCTATCTCTCGTCTATATATACATCTTCTCTCTATCTCTCGTCTATATATACATCTCTCTCTATCTCTCGTCTATATATACATTTTCTCTATCTCTGTCATTTCATCAGTCTATATATACATCTCTCTCTCTATCTCTCGTCTATATATACATCTCTCTCTCTATCTCTCGTCTATATATACATCTCTCTCTATCTCTCGTCTATATATACATCTCTCTCCTATCTCTCGTCTATATATACATCTCTCTCTCTATCTCTCGTCTATATATACATCTCTCTCTCTATCTCTCGTCTATATATACATCTCTCTCTCTATCTCTCGTCTATATATACATCTCTCTCTCTATCTCTCGTCTATATATACATCTCTCTCTCTATCTCTCGTCTATATATACATCTCTCTCTCTATCTCTCGTCTATATATACATCTCTCTCTCTATCTCTCGTCTATATATACATCTCTCTCTCTATCTCTCGTCTATATATAATCTCTCTCTATTCTCTATATACATTTCTCTCTATCTCTCGTCTATATATACATCTCTCTCTCTATCTCTCGTCTATATATACATTCTCCATACTCTCTCTATCTCTCGTCTATATATCATCTCTCTCTCTATCTCTCGTCTATATATACATCTCTCTCGTCTATATATAATTCTCTCGTCTATATATAATCTCTCTCTTATCTCTCGTCTATATATACATTCTCTCTCTTATTCTCTCGTCTATATATACATCTCTCTCTCTATATCTCTCGTCTATATATACATCTCTCTCTCTATCTCTCGTCTATATATATCTCTTATCTCTCGTCTATATATACATCTCTCTCTAACGTCTATATATATATCTCTCGTCTATATATAATTCTATCTCTGTCTATATATATTATCTCTCCTAGTCTATATATATATCTCTGATCTATATATATATATCTCTCGTCTATATATATATTATCTCTCGTCTATATATATATATCTCTGTCTATATATATATATCTCTGTCTATATATATATATCTCTCGTCTTATTATATTTCGATATATATAATCTCTCGTCTATATATATATTCTCTGCATATATATATATCTCTCGTCTATATATATATATATCTCTCGTCTATATATATATATATCTCTCGTCTATATATATATATATCTCTCGTCTATATATATATATATCTCTCGTCTATATATATATATATCTCTCGTCTATATATATATATATCTCTAGTCTATATATATATATATTCCTTATATATATCTCTGCCTATATATATATATTCTCTCTATAATATATATATACTCTCGTTATATATATATATATCTCTGCCTATATATATATATTCTCTCGTCTATATATATATATATCTCTGTCTATATATATATATCTCTCGTCTATATATATATATCTCTGTCTATATATATATATTCTCTCTCTATATATATCTCTCTTATATATATACTCTCGCTATATATATATATCTCTGCATTAATGCTATATATATATATCTCTCGTCTATATATATATATCTCTCGTCTATATATATATATCTCTCGTCATATATATATATCTCTCGTCTATATATATATATATCTCTCGTCTATATATATATATCTCTCGCTCTATATATATATTCTCTGTCTATATATATATATCTGTCTTATATATATATATCTGTAACTCTATATATATATATCTCTCGTCTATATATATATATCTCTCGTCTATATATATATATCTCTCGTCTATATATATATATCTCTCGTCTATATATATATATCTCTCGTCTATATATATATATCTCTCGTCTATATATATATATCTCTCGTCTATATATATATATATCTCGTCTATATATATATATCTCTCGTCTATATATATATATCTCTCGTCTATATATATATATCTCGCTATATATATATACTCTCGTCTATATATATATATCTCTGTCTATATATATATATCTCGTCTATATATATATTCTCGCCTCTATATATATATATCTCGCATATATATCTCTCGTCTATATATATATATCTCTATCTCTCGTCTATATATATATATCTCTATCTCTCGTCTATATATATATATCTCTATCTCTCGTCTATATATATATATCTCTATCTCTCGTCTATATATATATATATATCTCTATCTCTCGTCTATATATATATATATATATCTCTATCTCTCGTCTATATATATATATATCTATCTCTCTCGTCTATCTATCTGTCCTATATCTATATATATCTAATACGATCTCTCTCTCACATGTACACAAGTACAGTTATACAGTGGAACCCCGGCTTACGATGTTATCATCTTACGTTATTTTCGGTAACCGATATTTATAACGTAAGAAATTTGTTTGTGGCTTACGATGTTTGCTTCGTTTACCGACATTCGTACCGGACCTGTCCGCTTGGCGCCCAGCTGAGCGCGCACTCCAGGGAGCGTCAGTGCTATTGTTTACAAGCGAGAGCGACCACCCACCCACACCCACGCATTCATACCAGTATATTGTCATTATTCCACTGCTGTTTTTAGTGCTTGCAACTGCTAAATAAGCTACCATGGGTCCAAGGAAAGATCCTAGTGCTAAGCCTGTGGCAAAGAGGAACAGAAATATATGTACGATAGAAGTGAAGAAGGAGATAATAGAAAAATATGAAAGTGGAGTGCGATCAGTGAGCTAGCCAGGCTGTATGGTAAACCCTATTCTACCATCGCTACCATTGTGGATAAGAAATATTCAAGTAAAATCAAGGAAGCTGTTGTTGCAAAAGGTGCATCTGTGATCACAAAACAGAGACCACAAGTGCTTCAACAGCAACTGGAACAAGAGAGCAGAGGTCAGGACAATGGTTCAGAGGAGGAGGTGGAGGTGGAACAAAAATGGAAGAATGTGCCTTCTTCAAGGATTAAGGACATTTGTGGAATGTGGAGCAAGGTGCAAGCATTTATGGATAAATATCACCCTAACCATGCTGTTGCAGGCCGTGCTGGCAACCTGTACAATGACACAGTGGTGTGTCATTTCAGGGATGTGTTAAAGAATCGCCAGACACAGAGCTCCCTGGACAAATTTGTTGTTAGAAAGAGGTCTAGTGACTCTCAAGCTGGTCCTAGTGGCATTCAAAGAAAAAGGGAAGTAACCCCAGAAAAGAACTTACCACCTGCAGTGTTAATGGAAGGGGATTCCCCTTCCAAACACTAGCATACTACTCCACCTTCTCCCTCCTCCCGTCCTCCACACATCAACAACTCTTCAATAAATGTAAGTGACATGTTATTGTACAATATTTGCATGTATTTATGTATTCTTTATTCAATTCTGTATTATTTAATGTCCAAAGTTCTAAAAATATTTTATTTAACTACTTTTTGGGAAGTCTTGGACGGATTAAATTTATTTCCATTATTTCTTATGGGGAAAATTGATTCGTTTTACGATTGTTTCGCTTTAAAATATGCCCTCTCTGACGGATTAATATCGTAAGTCGGGGTACCACTGTACATAGTGTAAATTACCTAGGATAACCCAAAAATTCCAGGCAAAGTGTTATACAATGCTTGTATATATAAAACATAATAAGCATGACTGGCAAGTAATACGCTTTGTCATGTCACTTCTGCATCGTGTATAATACCTGTTCGTTTACGAGCCGCACTCTGAGACAGACAAGCAGACGGAAAGACACACACACAGGCAGACAGAAAGACATAAGCAGAGCTAGACAGATACAGACAGATACAGACAGACAGATACAGACAGACAGATATAGACAGACAGATATAGACAGACAGTGAAAACAAAGCAAGGGTTCCCTGCACACATTCATTCATCAATGTCACTGCCTTATCAGTAGTTATCTGACAATTGTCATAACACTATTCTTCAAGGAGTTTCATATATACTCCAGGACGTCTAAAACGTTGCTGGGACCTACAAATACTTCGTATATATTTATAGACAATAGTAAATGACCAAGGCAGGTGAATATGTTTACCTGTTGGTGTGATTGTGACTATTTGAGTACCTAATATTAGTGTTAGAACAAAGATTGGCTATGAAATCACAAGAACTATTATAAATTGTAATTATCAGAACATAAAAAATATATAAATTAAAATAAAAACTAGAAAAAAAAAGTATATCCACAATACTTCTGCAAGTGGACTTAATGTTGCTGTCAGGTGAGCATCCAGCACCAACTTGGTGGGCTTATATCTCGGTAAGTACTGGCCCTAAAAAATTTTTTTTAGCCTATCCTGTTTATAAAGATGCGCTCTTCATTTAAAAAAAAAAATTTTTTTTTTTTTAAATATTCGGAGCAGTACACGAGTAAACGTAGATCTGATTGTGTAGACATTTAAAGGGTTAAGTGAGGAGAGGCTGTATTAACGTAAAATAAGACATCTAATGTGCCCAAGAGTGATTATTATTATTCTTTCTTTCAACACGTCGGCCGTTTCCCACCGAAGCGGGGTGGCCCAAAATGAAAAACGAAAGTTTTCCCTTTTACATTTAGTAATATATACAGGAGAAGGGGTTACTAGCTCCTTGCTCCCGGCATTTTAGTCGCCTCTTACGACACATATGGCTTACGGAGGAAGAATTCTGTTCCACTTCCCTATGGAGATAAGAGGAAATAAGAACTAGTAAGAAAATAGAAGAAAACCCAGAGGGGTGTGTATATATATATGCTTGTACATGAATGTGTAGTGTGACCTAAGTGTAAGTAGAAGTAGCAAGATGTACCTGAAATCTTGCATGTTTATGAGACAGAAAAAAGACACCAGCAATCCTACCATCATGTAAAACAATTACAGGCTTTCGTTTTACACTCACTTGGCAGGACGGTAGTACCTCCCTGGGTGGTTGCTGTCTACCAACCTACTACCTAGGATTATTATTATTATGTATTAGTATTATTATTACTATGGAGTCAAGACTAGAGGAGCACTCCTAGTGATTTTAATGTGTACTTGCATGCATGTAGGAGTGTTTCAGTGGAGAGAAATAAATGGAATTAGGTCAGGGGTTTCTAATAGAGTTAGAGCTAAGGAAGGAGTAGCAATAATGTTGAAGGATAAGTTATGGCAGAAAAAGAAGGGATATAAAAGTATAAATTCAAGGATTATGTGGAATAAAATAAGGGTTGGATGTGAAAAGTGTTACAGTAAGTGTTTATGCACCAGGAAAAAGAGAGACAGAGAAAGAGAAAGAGAATTTTGGGAAAATGTTCAGTGCGTGCATGGGGAGTTTTGAACCAAGTGAGACAGTACTTGTGGTTGGGGATCTCAATGCTAAAGTGGGTAAAAATGTTGTAGAGGGAGTAGTAAGTAAATTTGGGGTGCCAGGGGTAAATGAAAATGGGGAGCCTTTTAATTGAACTATATGTAGAAAGGGGTTTGGTAATAAGTAATACAGTGGACCCCCGGTGTTCGTGATTTATTCGTTCCAGAATGATGTTCAAGAGCTGTTACCAAACGAATTTGTTCCCATAAGGAATAATGTAAATTAGACTAGTCCTTTTAGACCCCCAAATATACACTTACAAAAGCACTTACAAAAATACACTTACATAATTGTTCGAGATTGGAGCATCACGAACACCAGGAGTCCACTGTACATATTTTATGAAAAAGAGGATAAATAAGTTTACATGATATGATACAGCACATAATGAAAGTAGTTTGTTATATTATGTATTGGTGGATGTACATGTTTATAGAGGGGCAACAGATATATCAGATCATTATCTAGTTGTATTATTATACTCATGGTGGAGTGCTAAACCCGTAGGATTATACAGTGCATGTGGGGGGGGGGGGGAAGATGTAAGGTACTCAGGCTTAATTCAGGGAATTGAAGCACAGATCCAATTCCCCAGCTCAAGAGCCCCTCACCAGCATCAAGGACCCTCCCTCGAGGGGTTATCTAGTTGTAGCTACAGTTGGAGTAAGAGGTAGATGGGATAAAAGGAAAATGGCAACAGTTAAGTGAGAGAGAGGTGAAAGTTTATAAACTAAGGAAGGAGGAAGTTAGGGCGAGATATAAGCAACTTTTAAGAGAAAGGTGGGCTAGTGCAAGTATTGTTAGTCTTGGGGGGGAGGGGTTAAGAGGGATGGGATAGTTTTAAAAATGCAGTATTAGAATGTGAGGCAGAAGTTCGTTTCTATAGGAGGGTGGGTGCAGGAGGAAAGAATGATTGGTGGAGTGAGGTGGTAAAGGGTGCAATAAAAGAGAAAAAGGTAGCTTATGAGAGGTTTTTACAAAGAAAAGTGATATAAGGGCAGAGTATATGGAGAGTAAAAGAAAGGTGAAGAGAGTGGCGAGTGCAAAAAAAGAGCAAATGGAGTGGGAGAGGAAGTCAAGAAATTTTGCTGAGAATAAGAAAAAAAATTTGGAGTGAGATAAACAAGTTAAGCCTAGGGAACGAAAGGATTTTTCAGTTAAAAAAGTAGGGAAGTTAGTTGATGGGGAGCTGGAGGTATTAGGTAGATTGCGGAAATATTTTGAGGAACTTTTTAAATGTCGATAAAGAAAGGGAGGCAATAATTTCATGCACTGGCCAGGGAGGTATAACATCTTTTAAGAGTGAAAAAGAGTAGGATATGAGTGTGGGGGAGGAGTGTGAGGCATTACACAGAATGAAAGGGGGTAAAGCAACGAACTGATGGGATCATGACAAAAATGTTAAAAGCAGGGGGAGATAGTGTTGGAGTGTTTGGTATTTTTGTTTAATAAATGTATGAGAGAGGGGAAGGTACCTAGGGATTGGCAGAGAGCATGTACAGTTGCTTTATATAAACAAAAGGGAGACCAGAGATTGTAAAAATTATAGGGGAAGAAGTTTCCTTAGTATACCAGGTAAAGGTAGGGTTATTATTGAAAGAATTAAGAGGTAAGAGAGCAGGATTGCAGATGAGCAAGGAGACTTTAGAATGGATAGGGGATATGTAGATCAGATGTTTACATTGAAGCATATATGTGAACAGTATTTTGATAAAGGTAGGGAAGTTTTCATTGCATTTATGGATTTAGGGAAGCAATGTGGCAGATGTTGCAAGTGTATGGAATAGGTAGTAAGTTACTAAATGCTCTAAAGAGTTTCTATGAGAATAGTGAGGCTCAGGTTAGGGTGTGTAGGAGAGAGGGAGATTACTTCCCAGTAAAAGTATGTCTTAGACAGGGATGTGTAATGTCACCATGGTTGTTTAACATATTTATAGATGGGGTTGTAAAAGAATAAAATGCTAGGGAGTTAGGGAGAGGGGTGGGATTAAATTATGGGGAATCAAATACAAAATGGGAGTTGACAGTTACTTTTTGCTGATGATACTGTGCTTTTCGGAGATTCTAAAAGGAAGTTGCAAATGTTAATGGATGAGTTTGGGAGGGTGTGTAAAGGCAGAAAGTTGAAAGTGAATATAGATAAGGGCAAGATGAGGGTATCAAACGATTTAGATAAAGAAAAATTGGATATTACATTGGAGGGAGGGAGTATGAAAGAAGTGAATGTTTTCAGATATTAAGGAGTTGACTTGTCAGAGGATGGGTTTAACCCCTCTCCGAAACTCTTTCTCAGGGTTCAAGAATTAAAAAAAAAAAAAAAATTCTTATGAAATGATAGACAATCTTTTTCCGATCATGGCGCCACAAAAATTATGAAATTTGATCGAAAACTAACGGAATTATGCTTTTGCGAATTTATTGGTATGGATGACATTTACGCATCAGCGATTTCGCCCACTTTGAGCCCTATTTTCAGCAAATTTCAATGTTTCAGTCTACTAAAATTATAGCTATTTCGCTAGAACTCCATTTCTTCTATCGACTGAAAACAAGAAACCGCCTATTTACCAATTACAACTACCCAAAATAGTGGTCAGAAAATGGCAATTTGGCCAATTTCACACAAATTTCAAATGATGCCAATTTCAAAATAGGATCCAGAATAAACAAGAGAGACATTCTTGGCACTAAAATAACATCTTCTCTGTTCATTAGTCACATTTCCAGGCCTATCTTACATTACTTTTGCTTTTCATTTTGAATTTTTATTCTCACAAAAATATAGAAGATTTACTGTTATGTATACAACTGCATCATTGTAAAAATGGTATAAATAATATCAGAGCACTTGTGCATGAATATTAGACTCTCCAGTTGATGTGTATTGGACGCATGGTGTGATTTGTTTACTCTTGAACATCGTCAAAAATCGAACATTTTCGCTACTTTGAGCTTAATTTCAAGGTACTTGTCATTGTCAAACCAATCAAAATCATCTCTATTTCTGTAATATATCTTCCAATCTATCAAATGAGACCACGAAAACGAGAATACATCAATAAATACCATACGAAAATAGACTGCAAAGTCGCTGTTTTAAACCAAAAAACACGGTCAGTTTTTTTTTCCTCATTATGCACTGTGTGGTGCAGGAATTTTTTTTATACTGTGCGCACAGACCCATTCTATCACATCTAGGCCTAACAGCCTGTTTCTGCTTGATTTCAGGGCGCTAGAATTTAGGCGTACTAGTACGTCAATAACCCCAGGGCGTAAGCTGTACTAGTATGTCAATAACCCTGAAAGGGTTAAGAAGGACGAGGTAAACAACAGAATTGATGAAGAAAAAAAGGTGGGTGATGCATTGAGGTATCTGTGGAGACAAAGAAGGGAATGTACGAGAGTACAGTGGTACCAACACTCTTAAATGGGTGTGAAGCTTGGGTTGTAAATGCTGCAGCGAGGAGGTAGCTGGAAGCAGTGGAGAAAATATTATGCAGAGAATTCGTAGTGTGGAAATTAGGAGATGTGGAGTTACTAAAAGAATTAGTCAGAGGGCTGAAGAGGGGCTGTTCAAGGTGGTTTGGTCATTTAGAGAGAATGGAAGAAAGTAGAATGACTTGGAGCGCGTATAAATCTATTGGGGAAGGAAGGCGGAGTAGGGGGTCATCCCCGAAAAGGTTGGAGGGAGGGGGTAAAGGAGGTTTTATTGGCGACGAGCTTGGACTTCCAGCAAGCATGTTAGACAGGAGTGATTGGAGATGAATGGTTTTTGGGACCTGATGAGCTGTTGGAGTGTGACCAGTGTAAAATTTTGTGAAGGGATTCAGGGAAACCCATTAGCCAGACATGAGTCCTGGAAATTTGAAGTACAATGCCTGCACTTTAAAGGAGAAGTTTGGGATATTCTCAGTTTCGAGGGACATCTAAACTGTCGTATCTGAGTGCCTCTGCAAAGACAGTGATTATGTATGAGTGATGGTGAAAGTGTTGAATGATTAAAGTTTTTCTTTTCTCTTTGGGTTTTTCTTTTTTGGGTCACCCTGTCTCAGTGGGAAGCAGCCGACATGTTGGGGAAAAAAAGTACACAAGTATAATTATCAGTGTACATATAAAATACATTTTTTTTTTTTCAAATAGTCGGCCGTCTCCCACCTAGGCAGGGTGACCCAAAAAGAAAGAAAATCCCTAAAAGAAAATACTTTCATCATCATTCAACACTTTCACCACACTGCATAATCACTGTCTTTGCAGAGGAGCTCAGATACGACAGCTGAGAATGTCCCTCCCAGCTGTCACTATCCCAGACCCCTCCTTTAAAGTGCAGGCATTGTCTTCCCATTTCCAGGACTCAAGTCCAACTAAATCAATTAACTGGTTTCCTGAATCCCTTCACAAAATGTTACCCTGCTCACACTCCAACAGATCGTCATGTCCCAAAACCATTCGTCTCCATTCACTCCTATCTAACACGCTCACACATGCTTGCTGGAAGTCCAAGCCCTCGCCCACAATACCTCCTTTCCCCTTCCTCCAACCTTTTCTAGGACGACCCCTACCCCGCCTTCCTTCCCCAACAGATTTATACGCTCTCAAGTCATTCTACTTTGATCCATTCTCTCTAAATGACCAAACCACCTCAACAACCCCTCTTCAGCCCTCTGACAAATACTTTTAGTAACTCCACACCTTCTCCTAATTTCCACATTCCGAATTTTCTGCATAATATTTACACCACACATTGCCCTTAGACAGGACATCTCCACTGCCTCTAGCCTCCTCCTCGCTGCAGCATTTGCAACCCATGCTTCACACCCATATAAGAGTGTTGGTACCACTATACTTTCGTACATTCCCTTTTTTGCCTCCATAGATAACGTTTTTTGTCTCCACAGATACCTCAACGCACCACTCACCTTTTTTCCTTCATCAATTCTATTGTTAACCTCATCCTTCATAAACCCATCCGCTGACACGTCAACTCCCAAATATCTGAAAACATTTACTTCTTCCATAATCCCTCTCTCAATGTGATATCCAATTTTTCTTTATTTAAATCGTTTGATACCCTCATCACCTTACTCTTATCTATGTTCACTTTTAACTTTCTACCTTACACACTCTCCCAAACTCGTCCACTAACCTTAGCAACTTTTCTTTAGAATCTCCCATAAGCACAGTATCATCAGCAAAAAGTAACTGTGTCAACTCCCATTTTGCATTTAATTCTCCATAATTTAATCCCACCCTCTCCCCAACACCCTAGCATTTACTTCTTTTACAACCCCATCTATAAATATATTAAACAACCATGGTGACATTACACATCCCTGTCTAAGACCTACTTTTACCGGAAGTAATCTCCTCTCTCCTACACACCCTAACCTGAGCCTCACTATCCTCATAAAAACTCTTTACAGCCTTCAGTAACTTACTACCTATTCCATACACTTGCAACATTTGCCACATTGCTCCCCTATCCACTATCATATGCCTTTTCTAAATCCATAAATGCAATAAAAACTTCTCTACCTTTATCTAAATACTGTTCACATATATGCTTCACTGTAAACACTATCTACACATCCCCTACCCACTCTAAAGCCTTCTTGCTCATCTGCAATCCTACTCTCTGTCTTACCTCTAATTCTTTCAATAATAACCCTGCCATACACTTTACCTGGTATACTCAGTAAACTTATTCCCCTATAATTTTTACACTCTTTTATCCCCCTTCCCTTTATATAAAGGAACTATACATGCTCTCTGCCAATCCCTAGGTACCTTCCCCTCTTTCATACATTTATTAAACAAAAATACCAACCACTCCAGCACTATATCTCCCCCTACTTTTAACATTTCTGTCATGATTCCGTCAATTCCAGCTGCTTTACCCCCTTTCATTCTATGTAATGCCTCACGCACCTCCCCCACACTCACATCCTGCTCTTCTTCACTCCTAAATGATGTTGTACCTCCCTGGCCAGTACATGAAATTACCGCCTCCCTTTTTTCATCGACATTTAAAAGTTCCTCAAAATATTCCCGCCATCTACCTACAGCTCCCCATCTACTAACTCCCCTACTCTGTTTTTAACTGACAAATCCATTCGTTCCCTAGGCTTTCTTACCTTGTTTATCTCGCTCCAAAATGTTTTCTTGTTTTCAGCAAAATTTCTTGACAGAGCCTCTCCCATTCTTTCATCCACTCTTCTTTTGCATTCTCTCACCACTCTCTTCACCTTTCTTTTACTCTCCATATACTCTGCTCTTCTATTACACTTCTGTTCTGTAAAAACCTCTCATAAGCTACCTTTTTCTCTTTTATCACACCCTTTACTTCTTCATTCCACCACTCACTCCTCTTTTCTCCTGCACCCACCCTTCTATAGCCACAAACTTCTGCCCCACATTCTAATACTGCATTTTTAAAACTATCCACACTCTCTTCAACCCCCCCACTACTCATACTTGCACTAGCCCACCTTCCTGCCAATAGTTGCTTATATCTCACCCTAACTTCCTCCTCCCTTAGTTTATACACTTTTACCTCTCTCTTACTTGCTGTTGCCATTTTCTTTTTGTCCCATCTACCTTTTACTCTAACTGTAGCTACAACCAAATAATGATCTGATATATCCGTTGCCCCTCTATAAACATGTACATCCTGAAGCCTACCCATCAACCTTTTATCCACCAATACATAATCCAACAAACTACTTTCCTTACGTGCTATATCATACCTTGTATATTTATTTATCCTCTTTTTCATAAAATATGTATTACTTATTACCAAACCTCTTTCTACACATAGCTCAATTAATGGTTCCCCATTTACATTTACCCCTGGCACCCCAAATTTACCTACTACTCCCTCCACAACATTTTTACCCACTTTAGCATTAAGATCCCCAACCACAATTACTCTTCTCACTTGGTTCAGAACTCCCCACACACACACTCAACATTTCCCAAAATCTCTCTCTCCTCTACACTTCTCTCTTCTCCAGGTGCATAAACACTTACTATAACCCACTTTTCACATCCAACCTTTATTTTACTCCCCATAATCCTTGAATTTACACATTTATATTCCTTCTTTACCTGCCATAACTGATTATTCAACATTATTGCCACTCCTCCTTTAGCTCTAACTCTATTTGAAACCCCTGACCTAATCCCATTTATTTCTCCCCACTGAAACTCTCCTACCCCCTTCAGCTTTGTCTCACTTAAAGCCAGGACATCCAGCTTCTTTTCATTCATAACATCTACAATCATCTCTTTCTTATCATTCGCACAACATCCACGCACATTCAAACATCCCACTTTGACGGTTTTCTTCTTTTTCTTTTTAGTAAGCTATACAGGAAAAGGGGTTACTAGCCCATTGTTCCCGCCATTTTAGTTGACTTTTACAACACGCATGGCTTACGGAGGAAAGATTCTTATTCCACTTCCCCATGGATATGAAAGGAAAAGCAATAAGAACAAGAACTATTAAGAATAAAATCAAAGAAAACTCAGATGAGTGTGTATACATAAACGTGTACATGTTTGTTTGAAATTTTGGAAATTTTCCAGCCATAATGGAGAGATGTGCTCAAGGAGAATGTAAACAAACTGGGTGGCGCTCGGTGATTGTATTAGAAAGTCAGGTGGAGGGAGCCATATAGCAAGCTTTGGTCAATTTGAAATATCCGTATTAGCGGAATGCTGTAAAGCGAAATGCCGTAAAGTGGGGCCCTACTGTATTAAAAGCAATGACGAGAGCACAGAAAAAACTTTTAAATCTATAAAAATATTGGTATTACCACAGTAGTAGCACCAAAGTATAATCACTAGACTTGCCTGTCAGCCACTGCAGTACAGGCTTCCAATCATCCATGCCACCTTGTCAGACCACCAAGTAACTGGTTCTAGTTTATAAAGTAACAGGACCTGTACTTTTAAATCTCTTGATGTACTGGAGCTTAGAAGCTAGTGGCCCCCTGAATGCCTTTAAACTAGGTGCAAATCATTCCTCCTTACCAAAGTAGGTTTTATAGGACATCCACTTTCAACATATGGTAACTCTCACTGGCAAAAGATGGTCCCAGAATTCAATGGATTAGCATAGGTTGTGTGGGTGGTGGAGATTCTAAGATTGGGGAGAGGATGGGAACAAAGGTACCATGTGGATGTAAAAGCTAAGTGGGAGGGAATCTGTACACCTGCTTGCTCCATGGTGGGCAATCAAAAAATCTGAATTCTCTACTGCTCTCTGCCATGCATTTTTAACAAATTTTGCACATGTCTTAAATGTATAGTTACACTTTTGAGTGATACAACAAAAATGTACTATGCATCTTGAGAATCTACTGAATATTTTCTTCTTTATCTACTTTCTTTAATTTTGTAACCTGTCAGGTATCATGGAATTAATTTATAGGTGTTCAGACTAGCAATGGTTTTTGTTAAAATAGTGCCAAGAACTTAACATGACATTAAACTTGCAAACAAAAAAAATTATTAAAGTAATAATGCCATGATTAGGTGAAACAAATTAGTATAAACTATGCTCACAGTTCACTCAAAATTCTCTCAACCAACGTACCCTTCTGAGGCACTGGATTACAGGTGAAGGAGGGGGAAAAAAATAAGAATTAATGTTAAGAAATTACATATTTTAAATGTAAGCACAGTAATAGAAAATTAATTCCACTGTTACTAACACCTTAATACCCAATTCCTTTGAATAAATGAACGTTCAAGGACAATGTTATCAAGTTCTATAAACACTTGCAAACTTTTACTTACGTGTGTAGTGAACAGGAATAATGCCACGGTAAAGATGGCACTGTCTAGCAACTTGTGGGAAGCGTGTTACAGCCATGATCGGGCAGCGTGGTCGGTACTTGGAAACTAAATGGGCTGAGCGACCAGTAGTGGTGATAACAATAATAGCAGATGCCATTGCTTTGAATGATGCCTCTACAGCTGCAATAGCTGTGGTGTGTGTCGAGTCTGTAGGAAGTTTAACCTGCAAGAAGAAAAAACAATTGCCAAACTAATAAATATCCCAAGAGTAATAAAGCCGACACTTTTTTTTTAACAGTGTACTAGCATTAGGCTGAATCATGTTACACGTGTTCCAACCATTTTCATAACAGAACTGCTATTTACCTGCTGAGAGAGCTCAATGAATAACTGTTTGTGCCACAAGGCAGCTTCAGCTTCTCTTGCAATGTTAGCCATCGTACGCACACATACCAAAGGGTAGTCTCCTTTGGCAGTCTCTCCTGACAGCATGACACAGTCTGCTCCATCCATAATAGCATTGCCCACATCTGATACTTCAGCCCGAGTTGGCCTTGGCTTTTTAACCATGGACTCTAACATCTGAGTGGCACATATCACTGGTTTTCCAACCTAGAATAAGAGATTTAGTAAAACTAAGCTATGGTAATCATTCCCTTCATGTTACTTTTCTCAATCATAAAATCAATTGCAGTAATGGTTTGTTTTTGGTACAATACTTAAAAGTTAAAAACTGATCTATACCACTCGCAAAACTGCTTATTCAAAAGACTTTGAAGAATGACCATGAACCAACTGCAGAATTGCTGGAGGACCTCCATTAAATTATGAGAGGGAGATTATTATTACAGTAATTATGGGCAAAGAGCACTAAACCAGAAAGAGTTATACAGTGCCTGGGAAAGAGGCTAATTAAAAAGAGAATAAGGAAAAACAAAGAGGTAAACAGTCAACCCTTTCACTGTCGAGACCCCTGCTCACAAACTTGCTCTCCGTGTGAGTGATGATGAATTATGCTCTCGCGAAGTTAGCGGTCTCAGCGATATTTACGCATCGCTGAGTTTGCCCACTTTGAGCCCTGTTTTCGGCCAATTCCATTGTCCCAGTCAACCAAACTCAGCTATTTCGCTAGAACTCCATTTGTTCTATCAATTGAGTACAAGAAACCGCCCATTTACTGATTTCAACTACCCAATAAAGTGATCAGAAATTGGTAATTTAGCCAATTTCATACACAATTCAAGCAAGGCCAATTTCAAAATAGAAGCCAGAATAAACAATGCAGACATTCCTAGCACTAAAATAACATTTTCTCTGTTCATTAGTCGTCTTTAGGCCCCTCTTATATTACACTTGCTTTCCATTTTGAATTTTTATTCACACAAAAAATAGAATATTTACTGTTATGCAGATTACTACATTATTGTAAAAATGATATAAATAATATCAGCGCATTTGTGAAAGCATATTAGAGCCACCAGTTGACGTGTATTGAAGGTGTGGTGCGATTTCTTTACTCTTGAACATCAGCAAAAATCAAACATTTCTGCTACTTTGAGCTCAATTTCAAGGTACTTTTAGTTTGAAAACCATTCAAAATCATCTCTATTTCTGTAATACATCTTCTATTCTATCAAACAAGACCAAGAAAATGAAAATACAGCCATAAATACCATACGAAAATACATCGCAAAGTCTGTGTTTTAAACGCAAAACATGGTCAGTTTTTTTCTCATTATGCACTATGTGCTGCAGGATTTTTCTTTTATACTGCACACACTGACCACTCAGACCCATTCTCTCATATGTAGGCCTACCAACTTTCTCCTGCAAGACAGGAAGCCGCTAGAATTTTGGTGTAATATTACAGCACCGACAGTGAAAGGGTTAATATCATAAAAGTTACGAAAGCACTTTCAGACTATTTCACTATAGAGTACCACGACATGTCTAGAAGCATTGATTTAAGGTGGAATTTGGAGCAAGAAATAATGCCTTATTGTCTGCTCTATACTACAGTACTACAGAGTAAAACAAACCAGATTGGCATAGAATACTTTAGTACTACAGCAGAACCAACTACTAACAACTCTGCCTCTGCATCGCTACAAGAGCAGCATCTACCCTCTGCCCAGTGGGGCCATATTAACCTTCACACACTTTAATAATAAGAAATGACATGTAGAGTGCAGGCAAGATAAATTATAGCAATTTGTAGTTAGTAGGATACTAAAAATTAAGTGGTTTGGTAATTTTGGAAATCTTTAGAATGCAATTCATTTTTCCCCATACTTTAATTACTTCCAATATTACTAATTCCCACAAAGCATCAATTTTCAGAAACATTTCCCACGTGGTATGAGGGTTTGCTGCATTAATCATAATAGTCCTACTGATACCAATGTCTTTCACTGAAACTGTACATACAGCAAGTAATGTAATTAATATTCTTTACATTCTGTGAAGCAGTTGTTAAATTCAGCATTAAGTTATTTCAGGCAAATTAAGCTCCAATTTGCATACACCTTTGTTCTCAACCTAATGAAGACAGTCTTCCAAAACACAAAATGAAGTATAACTACTTCCCACCTTTTATCTTAATAGTGCTTCTGGAAATATAATTACCTTATTACACTTTGCAAGCATTTGTTTTTGTGCAATGAAAACCTTTTCTGCAGGTATTTCAATGCCCAAGTCTCCACGGGCAATCATTATGCCATCACCTTCTTCAATAATGGAATCAATGTTCTTACAACCTTGGTGATTTTCAATCTTGCTAATAATTTTTATGTCTTTTCCCTTCTCGCCTGGAACAGGAAGCAATCATATTAAAAAAACACTTCAAATGAAAGAATTATATAAAGCTAATATATTTTTAAAACCACAACTACTTGTACAATAAAAAAATTAGCCACTAACTTTCCTTTTTATTTCCATTATTTAACTGGTATTGCAGTACCTTAATACTAGACTTTAATCTTAAAATTTACATAAATAAGCTGATTAAGCTTTCAACCTTCATAATTTTTTAAGCTAACTTCATATATAGCACTCACTACAGTGCTTTTAAGCAAACCATTACAAGGAATTGTCTTTTTAAACTTCTAAAATGGTAATAAAGATATACAGATTATGTGTGAACACCTTTCCTTCTGCATTAAATTTCAAATAAAAATTGTCAGAACACAACATACCAAGAACACTCCTGATCTCCCGCACACCAGCAGCATCACGGATAAATGAAGCAAACACCATGTCTACCTCCATCTCAACACCTAGCAAGAGGTCACCCCTGTCCTTCTCAGACACAGCAGGAAGATCAACTGGAACGCCTGGCAGGTTCACACCTTTCTTGCTTCCCAACATTCCACCATTCTCAACCTCACACACTATGTAGTCATCTCCTGTAAATACAAATTTAGAGATAATAGAAAGGGGTGTTTTTATGCTGGCAAAGAGAGCTTGAGCCAAGAAATTGGAATTACTCTCCCCTTGCTCAGCTCAAATGTGTTTAGCTCCCATTTCTTAAGTGGTTTGACCTTACATCTTCAACCCTTTCCATTGATTATTATTTGGCAATTTATATGTGAATTTAGTTAATAAAAATGGAGGACAAAAGACCAGTATACTGTATAAATACACACAACCCCCACTTTTTTTTTTGAACACTGGACATTTTCCCCACTAATATAGGGTGACAAATTTATAGACTGCAATTGTAAAGCAAGACTGAGAACTCGACAACAGTACAGTAGACTTGTAAAGCTCCTCTAAATACAGCAGGGCCCCACTTATACGGCAGGTTAGGTTCCAGGCTAGTGCCTTAAAGCAGACATCGCTGAAAAACAGAACGTCATTTTTTTCCACTTATAAATGCATATAAATGCCAGACAAGCTTACACTAACTTATATTAACCCTTAAACTGTCCAAACAGATCCATGTTTGCTTGCGTAGCACTCCAAACGTAGATCTACGTTTTTTTACATACTTTCTTATTGAGAATATCAAGGTCAGAGTGCTACGCACGCACATGTATATTTACTTTTTTTTTTACATGCTTTCTTATGGAGAAAATCAAGGTCAGAGCACTGCCCACAAAAACGTAGATCTACGTTTGGACAGTTTAAGGGTTAAGTTAGCAATAGCACTAGGCATTAAAAAAAACAATAAAAAGTAAGATACACAGAGTACACTTATTACTTACCTTAAATTATTAACATTGCTACCTTTTGCATAGTTCTTTAGGGCCCTAGGATTCTCTGGAGAGTATACCTGGAGAGAGTTCCAGGGGTATCTCTGAGTGATAAATCATAGGTTTTAACTTGCAATCCCCAGCAGCATTAGCTCCTAGCAAGTGTTAGCTGACACTCTTGGGTTATCCTGGGTTCTCTACACATGCTGCTATATGTAACTGTATTTGATGGCTATCTCAGCAATCAACATATACCTTGTTAGTAAGTTTATTCAGGTATACACAAATACAGTTACATAGATTATCATACATAGCAGAATATGCGTAAAGAACCTAGGATAACCCAGAAAAGTCAATTCACTTAGTTTAATCATTTCTAACTTGGCACTTAAAAGTAAGAAGCTTACTGTTATAGGGCTATAGGACCCAACATGTATTGATGTATTTAAGTAACAGTTACTCAGGAATACCTAATTATATTGAATTAATCACAATTACTGCTTAATAATGTCCTAGGAGCAGGCCACTCTTAGGACAGAGAAGCTGAATCAAGCCTGATTTTCTCAATATAATAGGTTATAGTATACACACACACACATTTAAATAAGTAGTTATAAAGTTGTATTTCTCTTTGTAAAAAGTAAAAGGAGTACGAGAAAAACAATTATTGTGGGTGCGTGTGTAGTGTGTGCAAGCCGACAGTGTGTTTGGGTTGGGTATACGGGGGTAGCCTGGCTGGCTGGCTCACTCTCCAAGATGGCTTTTAAGCTGGTCAAGCTGGTAGTATAGATTGGCTCTCTCATCTTTGTTTGGGCAGAATGTATGTGCCAGAGGTAAGAGTTATATATTAAAGTTATGCAGCCATCATAACCTGCGATTTACAGTGTGCCAAGACACTGAGGGTAAAAGAAATGTTGAGGAAAAGTGTGTTAATTGTGGCAAGTGGGCCATGTGGCTTGGAGATGCTTGGGGGATGGTGTTATGATTAAGACTTGTATATATCTCTTTGAATATAGTACTATTTTATAATAGTGGTTTAAATAACCTTTTGAGAGGACTGGTGAAAGATGTCAGATACAGTAGCTAATCATGAATGTAAGTATTACCCTAGACTAAGACCTTACTGTTACTACCCCACACTAGACCATATAGTGAGAACCTATACCATCAAAGTAAAGGGAAAAATAACATAACACTTACGACTCCTCTTTTTATCACAACTAAGCTTAGACGCCATAGTCAATGAGAGCCAACTAGTTAACGAAAGAGTACACGAGAGAGAACGAGATACAGAGTTCAGACAAGGTAAAAACACAAACTGAACAGGTAGTGGGCGATCACTCGCCCACTACCTGTTGGTAAACAAATCTCACATTTGTCAATTTTTATTCTGTGGGTGTATGTATCATGTTTATATGCTATGTAATGTGTTTTTTAAATAATTTTGAAGAAAATATCATAGATAAATTAATGAAAATGTCTATATTAACATAAAAGACCTTTAATGTGCCCAAGTGATTATTATTAGTATTACATAATGTTTTCCCTCCGCCCGCCAACCACACCTCCATAGCATATAAACAGCATGTTTATATGCTTTGTAACGTGTTTCTTATATAATTTTGAAAACATCAGATGGATTAATGAAAATGTCTATTTACGTAAAATAGGACATTTAATGTGCCCAAGAGTGATTATTACATAATAGAGATGTGCTCACGGTAAATGTAAACAAACTGGGTGGCGCGCGCCGTATCTTAAAGACCGCTCGCCATATGAACGGAACGCTGAAAAGCGGGGCCCTACTGTAGTGGGATTTTTGTAAATGTGACTCAAAAAGCACATTCAAATTTGAATATTACATACTATGAAGGCCTTTCCACATGCTATTCAATTTTGGTTGTAATTTTTCAATCACATTTACTGTATTTAAAAAAGTTGTAATGGAATACAAACCTATTTCTTTGGCAATGAGAGAAATTAAGCCATCATCAACAAAAATGCGGTTGTTTGGCTTGACAACTTTGGTAATGTTGACATAGTCAAGGTAGACTACTTCTGCAGAGCACTTCTCATACCATGACTTGTCAGTAGTTAACTTTACTTTCTCTCCAGTTTTTAGCTCTATTTCTGCACTAGCTCCCTGGGAAAATATTTAATGCTTTAGAAACAAAATATCTTTAATGTAATTATAAATTTAACAAGACCACCACTTAATGCACAGTATACATTCAATGAACACATTAAAATTCCATTTTATAATTATATATATATATATATATATATATATATATATACACATACATATATATACATACATACATGTATGTATATATGTATACATACATACATATATGTATGTATATATGTATACATACATATATGTATATATGTATACATACATATATACATACATATATATATATGTAATATATACATATATACATTATATATATATATATATGTA
>WNWK01012049.1:0-61515 GCA_009830355.1 Cherax destructor
TCTGTAGTGGAGGAAGACGGGGGGGTTTGGGGCCGGGGAAAGGATGGGGGGGGGGGGAAGGAAGGTTTTGTGTTGGGGGGGTTTTGGACTTCCAGCAAGCATGCGGAGAGGTTAGATAGGAGCAATGGAGACGAAGGGTTTTTTAGACTTGACATGCTGTTGGAGGTGAACAATTTAAAAAAGAAGGGTCGGGAAACCGGCAGGCCGTTTGTGCCTGGAGATGGGAAGTACAGTGTCTCCTGTGAAAAGGGGGTTAACAATGACTGTGGTAAACACCTCTGGCAAACAGTGATGGAGTGAATGATGAAATTTTTTCCCCCCCCGGGGCCCCCTTTGCCTTGGTGGCCACTCTGCCGGGGCCCCCTGCCTTGGTACCCCCCTTGGTGGCCCGCCTTGGGGCCACCCCCTTTTGGCCACCCTGCCTTGGTGGGAAACGGGCGATGTTTAAAAAAAAAAATATTTATCTTTAAATGTACATACAAAGAAATTTTATACATGCTGACAGACGCACGACTTATAATATATACTTAAAGATGGTCCCCTTTATATGTATTGAGACATGAATGCCACACATGATGGACAGAGATGCATACTTCCCAGTGTAAATACATTGAGCGAATTTTTCTCGGACATTTCTGCTGAAAATACACATCACTCGGTGCATATATCCTCTCTTCACCCCATCCTATCAATAACTTCTCCACATAACCGTATATTCAAGTTTATCTTACACCCATCAGAACAGTATGAGGGGAGGAGGCCAATTTAAAAACAATTTCTACCCGGAAAACTGTGCAAGCCGGGCCCCCGAACACTCAGCTGGTGGCGACAGTCGGGCTGCAGCCACCGTGGTGGGTGGGCTGCCGAGAGAGATGATCCCACGCTTATTTTCCGCTGCCTTCACTCAATGTGATGAATATGTGAATAACTTTTAATTTTCTGTTTCAGAAAGCCACCAGACAATACACGCAGCTTTGTCGTACGCAAATCATCTTACTAACAATGAAGGAGATTGAATAAATGTTCATTTACAAACACATACACATTTATATATATATATATATATATATATATATATATATATATATATATATATATATATATATATATATTTTAATATATATATATATATATATATATGTCGGCCAATAAGTAAAACCCTTCTGATTGTGGCAAAATAGCAACGCCTTTTTTCCGAATAACGGGGAAAATTTTTGCAAAATTTCCAAAAAAAACATTCTGAACCTAACGAAAAAAAAATATTTCATTGTGTTTGTTTATTTTTAAAAATTATTTAAACTTTCTAAAAATATTTAGTTAAATTAGGCAAATTAAATTCCCTTTATAATAAGGTTAGATTTTTTTTAAATGTTTTTTTGGACAAAATTATTTTTTTTTTCATTACCCAAATAAAAAAATATATTTTAAAGTATAGGGGAAAATTTTAGAAAAGCTAAATTTTAAAGATTTTTTTTAAAATTGATCAGTTTTATCTATTCAGCACGACATATATATTACAGAAGTATGCTTTGCTTAAAAAAAAAAATCCATTTGTTTTAATTTATTTTTCAATATTATTCTATTATACCCCTAGGAATTTAAGTAAAACGCATATTTTTCATATCATTTTGTTAAAATCTTTTTGTAATTAGGAAAATTATATAAAAGCTGAAAAAATAAATGAAAATCATTTTTTTTTTTCCCCACTTTGGACAACAGCAAACGTAAGAGCAAAATATTTCTATTAATTCATTTTCAAATTTTTAATTTTTTTTTTGCTGCTATGAAAACCCATTTGGGTTTTTCCACTTCAAAATATAAAATAAATACAAATACTTTGAAATTTTACAAGATCACTTTATCTCTGCTATAATTTATTAGACATCAGCTCATGGGCTGCATAAACCGTTAAATAACAATAAATTTATTGTCAATAGAGTGAGAACTCAACAGAAACTGCATGTTATATAGTCATCGAATGCCTTACCCAATTACATTACCCAAATAACACAAAAAACGGAAAATTGTTTCAGACTTTATACGAGCACAAGCCTGAAAGGGGCTTTTTGTTGGCAAGTTGCCAGCTTGCAGCACAGTCATGAGAACTTCAAAGAGAATAATCGGATGCAACTGAAGATCGTTTTGGACAATTCTTTTTTAATAGAGCATGTACAGGTAAGTTCACTATGTACAGTGGGCAGGCAGGGAAACATAAAATATTTCAAAGAGGGAAAGTGTAAGAAATCAACTCTGATAAACACCCAGAGAAAAACAGCTTAAGGCTAGTGAAGTTTTGAAGGGTCCAGAGTCCCTGTGCCAGGTAGCTTATCATGGTTTCCCCCCTAACCAAAAGAACAGACAACCTTCACCAGAATGGTAGTCATCCCTTACTCAAACGGCATTCTTTAAATAAGCAATTATCTACCGGCCTAAAGGTTTTAAAATGACCAGCGGAATGTAACTGATGATGTACACGAATACAAATTTTTTTACCGGCTCACACCAATTTACGGCCCAAACAAACCTAACAACTATTCTTACCGCCCACACACCCCTGGGGGCACTTGTGCCCCCGACCATCATATTCTTCCTCATTTTCACGAGCAAATGCGACTTTGCCCCCCCGAACTACCATCTTATGTCAACCTAAATTCTCTTTTGATAGCATCACAGAATTATGGTTTCGAGATGCTGATGCTGGTGTTAGCAGAGTCAATAAAAATCTTTTACACTCATAATGTGTATTTACAGATACAGTGTATAATTTTTTCTGTCTCATTCGTTTTCGATGGGAGGTTTAAAAAAATTTTTTTTTTTTTGTGGGATGGGTTATCCTGAGACATGGTAATTGTGGATTGCAATTCTTCAGTTCAGCGGGAATGAAATCTTTTCCCGTAAAATGAATCAGTAATGAAATGCATTACTTTAAATCCTCGTCGCCTTACTAAAGTCTCCCAGCCGGCTGAAATTTCCTTCCCCATAAATATAATATGCTGTGTGATGAAACCTGAGTATATAAAACTTTTCTTCACACTATATAACTTATATACAGTGTTAGTTTTGTGAATAGGGTGCCATGTATTTATCAGTTTTTAAAAAAAACCCCCCCTTAAAAATTTAAACTCTACACCAAAACCAAGCTTTCCACGCCCCTCATTTTTGGGTTTCCCACTTATGTACCTCATCCTTCACGATTCAAAACTCTAGTGACTCCCATTTCACCACCACATCCTCCGCCCCCCACCAACACATTCCCCTCACCCCGATTCACTAATCCCCCACTCACCAACCACCAAAAAATCCTCGCCCCCCCCCATATATTATGCCCCCCCCCTCCAAACACTTTCTTTCAATGAGAAACCCCCCTCTCGTTCCAGCGTCAGTCTTCCGCTTAAGAGTGACCTTCACGTATGAATTTTTTTTACAGAGTTAACGAGACACGGTGGACTTAACTTTTGTTAAATACATACGTGTTTTATCGCAGCAGCTGCAACTGCTGCTGCTATTTTTTTTTCAGTACGCTGTTAGTCCTCTTGACGCTGTGTTAATATTTTGACACATAATGTTCTTGTTAACAGTCATGATATTTTTTAAACTGCTTTATTTTTTGCTGCCTAGTATTATTTTATATATAATAGTTAAGCTGCCAATAACCTGAGGTCGCACAACTGCAAAATTGGGGAACAGTTTATAAGACAGCAGAACCTTTCTTTTTAGTTCAAATTTATTATTACACAAAATTAGTTCTTGGCCACTTAAAGGTTGTTACGAGGGATCTTTAGAGGTAAGACTGATTACATTTAAGATCACATTCTGAGGGTTACCCACACTTTCGTTAATCAAGTAAAGGGAAAACCCTTTGCCTCTTCTTACTACCTCTGATGCTGTGCCACATAGGCAGACCATTGGCAACCCTGTGGGTGGATGGTTCCCCCCTGATTCCGGGAATCAGGGACACTGTGCATCAGAAAGCTATACCCCCATCTTACTCTGCACCTGTGTCGTGGTGTGGCATCAAGAACCAACATTAGTACCGAAAGCATGTGATGTTTTTTTTGCAAAATCAGTCTAAGAAGGAAGCCTCAGATGCTGTGCCCTCATCACTTCCCACATTGACCTCTTCAGGTATCCCAGTTTTTCCAAAGGAGAACATGACACGAACGTAAAAGTGGGTTCGCAGCAAACCCTTTTTGTTCTCCATCAACCCTTGGGCCCACAGAAAGAAATTTTTGTTGTGTCCCCCGGGAAAAACAACATTCGGGTTTCCTTCACTGCAATTTCCTATTGAGCGAAGTTGGTTTTTTGGACATCTGTTCTAAGTATCAAGACGAGGGAAAACTGGTACTTACTATCGGTGGGTTAATTACTTAGTAGAGGGGGGTTTGGGGCCATTGTGCCCAGGGGAGACATGTGGGAAATTTAACCCCAAATTTTCTTCTTCCTATTAGCCTACAGATGGATCGGCTTTTCCCCCTACATGTCGACGCTATTGGGGGTATGCGGTAGAGTTTCCCCCGCGCAGAAAAAACCCCAAATTTTTTAAGAACTTTTTTGGTTGGGGGTACTTTTCCAGCTTAAGGTTTGTTTAAAACGCTGTTTTTTTTGGGAAACACCTTAGTTCTATATGAAGACTCACAGCCTGGTTGCTGTGTGAGGGGGATGGCGGGGGTAATTGCCTTTTTAAAACTCCATATTTACGCTAGCATGGTGATGGCCACCCTTTAATCGTCTCACGGTTTTTGGGAAACGTAGAGTCTCACGCATATCGATCGCCGTAAGTGGGATTTCTTTTATCCCCCTACCTTGTATTTTTGAGGGGCTTTGAAACCACCCCAGAAAGAGGGTTAGGAAAACCAAAAAAATTTCATTGTCTCGGTTGACTTGAGGAAAGTAGCCCATTAAAAAAATTTTTTATATACATATATATATATATAATTATTATTATTGCATTAAAGAAAAAGGGTTTTGGCAAATAACAATATGTGACCGGGAAGGGACCCCGGCTGGGGAAAACCCAAAAATCCTCCCGACGTGTTAGCCCACTGGACCACCCCACTGGGGGGGTCCGGGGCCCTTTTGGTGCGAGCAATTGGGCCCCGACACTACACGAATAATTTCATTCTTTCCCGGGAAACCTACCACTGTTCCTGATCAAAACAGGGAAAGGGTAAAATGGGGTCCGTGAGTACAAACATGGTGGTCCTGGGCTAAGGCTGGGAGGTTACCGGGTTCCCGGAGCCCGGCAAAAAGCCCCGGTTTTGATTCCCGACTGGTCCAATATTTTTTTACATAAATTGTATAACAGTGACGGATTAACCCCTTGTTGAAAAACCCACAAGGATAATAAAATTTGACACCACCGAGATTTAAAGGGAAAAAAAACCATACAAGAACTCTAAAAAAGATGAGAAGGAAAAATTAGAGCCAGGGCACCCTTTTTTTCAATCAAAAAATATGTCTCTCAGCTATATATTGGGGAAAATTAACTTAATCTTTTTGGGAGATTAAATCATTCTTGACTGGTGGTAAAAATTTCTGTTCAGCCTTTAAAAATCAAAAATGATAGGCCCCCAAACCCCTTACCCAAGCGGCCTCTTTTCTCGAAAATATAACTAATGACCCGAAGGTTTAAAAATTAATATTACTGAAATTAATGTTGTGGCTGATTTACAATCATTGACAGACCATAATCCTCTCACTTATTAGCAAGTCTTTAATGCCAAAAACAGATCCAGAGGGCTGGCGTTCCAAAAACAGCCCAAAAAAACAGCTGTATTATAAGTAGCATAACCCCGGCTGGGACCACTGTCTGTGTGAAGTTGGCACGTTCTTCCCATTCGGAGGGGTTTTTTCCCCCGGGGTACTGGTTTCCCCACATCTCAAAGATGCACATATAGATGTCCCCCCCGAGTGTGTGTGTGCCCCCAAAGGGTTGCGGGGTCGAGACTCAGCCCGGCCCCGCCTCCTGCCCGGGTCTCTGCCCCCCTGCTCCATGAGCTTTATCTTTGTTTAAAAAACTATGTATGGTTCCTGCCCCACTATATCTTTTTAGTCCATTCCACTTCCTGACTACTCTGTGGCTGAAGTTTTTCCTGACCCCTTTCCATCTGAGTCTTCAGCTTCCAGTTGTCCCCCTTGTTTATTTTCCCCTTGAAAAACCTGTCACTATCTACCTTGTAATTCCCCGCAGTATTTTGTATGTCGTTATTGTCTCCTCTGACCCTTTTTCCTCCAGTGTTGTTATCCATTTCCTCAATCTTTCTTCATAAGGCACCCCCCGAGTTGTGGAACTAACCTTGTCGAAACCCTTTTTGCACTTTCTCTGTTTTTACGTGCTTGACCAGGTGTGGGTTCCAGACTGGTTGATATTCTAGATGGGCCTGACTTCGGTATACAGTGTCCTGAACGTTCCTTGTTAAGGAACGGAACGCTAATCAAGGGTTTTTGCCAGACCCCATATGCTCCCAGTTATTGGTTGATGGGCCCCGGAGACTCTTGGCGTTATACCCCCCTCCGTCTTTCTCCTTTGCCGGGTTTGGCCTTTGTCCCCTCCCCTTTCTCTGTCAGGGGTTTTTTCCCTTTCCGATCCTCATGACTTTGCATTTGGAGGGATTAATTGAAAGCCAACGTGACCATTTTAAAATTTTCCCCAGGTCTGTTTGCACCCCCGGGCCTCTTCCGATGTGATTCTCCTCATTATTTTCACATCATCCGCGAATGGACATTTGAGTCTACCCGTCCGTCATGTCATTTACATATACCAGTAATAACACTGGTCCTAAACTGCCCCCTGCGGTACACCGCTCGTCACATGCGCCCACTGTGAACCTCCCACGCACCATGCCCATTTTCCCCCCCTTTGAGGTTTCCCCCGATCCTTCCCCAGTGCCCTTCCGTTATACCGCTTTTCTTCAACTTTTTTTTCTCAGGGACACTGTTGGGCCTTCCGCAGTCGGAAAATGCAATAACCCCCCCTTTCTCTCCTTTTTTACCTCTGTTTTTATCATAGAACTCTAGGAGGTTTGTTAAAGGTTTCCTTTTCCGGGAATCCGTGCTGTCTGGTGTTTATTACCTTTTGTTCCCCAAAAGGTGTTCCCCATTTTTTCCTGATGATTTTCTCCAGGACTTTGCAATATACATGGGACACCGGTCTATATTTTATCCTTTTTTCGTCCCTTTTTTTAAAAGGGGACTACTTGGCCTTTTCCATACCCGGTAGCTGCCCAGTTTCGGGATGTTTGAATATTATGGTAAGTGGCCACCAGACCTCAGCTCCTTCCCGAAGAACCCACGGGGAATTGTCCGGACCCATCGCCTTTGAGGTATCGAGGTCACTGAGAACTGCTTCACTTCCTCCTCAGGGGATGCCCCAGCACTTGGTACATCCCTTGTTGGTGACGAACCGCATGTCTACCCAGCTGCCTTCCTTCCTCCATTGTGAATACTTTTAAACCTCGTTGAGCTCCTCACATACCTCTTGATCATTACTTTGGGGGTTCCCATCTTTCTCCTCAGCCTTATCACCTGGCCTTGACTGTTGTTTTTCTGATGTGACTGAACACGTTTGGGCGGACTTAACTTTATGCTATGTCGTTTTGTACTGTTTCTTCCCTCCGTACCCCTGCATCTCGTTTCACTCTTCTACTAATCTCTTGTTTTGGGGTTTTTTGCCTTCCCATTCTCGATACTCTGAGTCTTTGCCTCCCGCACCTTTGGGTAAACCAGGGGGGCTTCTGGCCTTCCCATTTAATCCTTTGCCTCTGGGTATAAAAACCCCTCTGCCCCTTTCACTTGCCCCTACGTATTCCATCATTTCATTTATTGTCAGTCCTTCCATTTCCTTTCCCACTGAATATCCTGCAGGAAATTCCCATGCCCGTGTAGTTCCCCTTTTTTAAACTGGTTTGTCTCTATGGTACTGTTTCCTCTCCACCTGTAGCTCTCAATGCCAAACTAACACCATATTCACTGGCTCCCAGGGGCCCCGGGTTATGTCTTTATCTGAGCTGTTCAGGGTGAATACAAGGTCCGTTTTGGTTTTTTTTCTCCCTCTCTCTGGCGTGTCCCTGACATGTTGGTGCATCAGGGGTTTTCAGTAAGTCCATCATCTTGGCTCTCCCCAATTTCTGGGGCCCCCCCGTGGTTCATGGTTTTTCCCCCGATCTCCTTGTAAAAAACCCATGACCAGTAGCTTCCCTGCTCATTTGCTTTTCTTTTCCCCCTCCCCATTTTTCACCATCGCCTGTTGTTCTCATGTATTTTCTCCCGGCCTCCCCCATTCTTTTGGGGGTTTTATCACGCAAGATTATCTTATGCTCCCCAGACTGGATTCCTACTTGTCCTTTTCCCTCCCCCCCCTCTAATTTTCAATCTCCCGGTGCCTTACAAGAGGACCCCCCCCCCCCCTGCCCTCCTATCTTTCCTCAGGATTTGATATCCCTGTGGGAAGATTGTGTGTGTGTTAGTTAGTTACCATTTTTCCTAGGCACATGTCGATTTGACACCATGTTTATGAGTGTGTGTAAGGAAACACCAAATTTTCCGCCCCGTCGGGGAAAGAACCCGGGGCCCCCCGTGAAGCGAGAGCTTTCCACTCGCCACCGGGTGTTGGGTGGGGGGGATGATGCGCCCTGGATGGAATGGCGTCCTGTCCAGGGTTATTCCCCCTTCTCCCACCTGGGGCCCCCTTTTTAAAGATTTATTCCTTGATTTAACCATGTTGCAAGAGTGCTAAAGGTACACTGTATGCCTGATGTTTTATTCCATGGTGAAATTTTTTGATACGTCGTTTTGAAAAAAGCCCAAAATTATTACAGTTGAGGATTAAATGAAAATTTAAAGAATGTTTCCTTTTTTTTTCAAAAAATTACTCAGGATGTTTTTTAGAAGGTTGATAACCAAATGTAAAATAGACGAGGAGAGACTCGGGGTAATTCAACCTTCCCAAACACACTCACGCACCCCGCACACACATACACACACCCCACATCCCACACACACACACACACACACACACACACACACACACACCAAAAATACTCATTCATTAACCTGGGGTGTACAGCCCTTGGGGGAAAACACTCCCCCCCTTTTTGTATCGAAATATTTTAAAAAAATTTGGGGACAGTAAACAGAGACCAGCTCAGCCCTTTTTTTTTGGCTAAGAAAATGAATATAGTTTTTTTGAAGCAACGGCCTATGAGAGACGAGAATTTATCTTCGCCCAGGGCGTTTTTGGGCCTTTCCCCCCATCCTTTTTAAGGACTCTAGATCCAAGGAATTGAGTTTATCACTCTTCTTAAACCTGTCTTATTACCTTCCTTTCTAACATAATTTCCCACAATAAATTGGAAGAATATAAAAAAATATGATTCTTTTTTGAGCGAAATTTTTTTTGAGTTCCAGGAGTTGTTGACGATATTAGACGATATTTTAAAAATTTTTTTATATTTAAAAAAGTTTAAAAATTCAGATCGAAGTATGACAATAGTTAAACAAGAAATATTATACAATATCTGAAAATGCAAATTTCTGGTAGAAAAAGACGATATATTGGTTATATTTTTATTATTTAGATAAAAATTTTTTTCGATATTTCCAAGAAAATGAAAAATAAAGATAAAACGTCTATGTTAGTCTAAAAATGTGAAGGTGTCACTGTTAGGAGGAAGTCACTCCAGGGATATACTGGGTAAGACGCTGACATGAAGTCAGTAAACGAACGATCCTGATGCAGTAAGACCTTGGAGAAGCCGACAAGGCCCTGACAAATTCAGAACAATCAATAAATATTAGATAAGACAAACAGTATTTACATAAGACCAGAAAGACAATGGGTAAACCCTGATGGTAATAAGAAAAAATGGCGGTAATGGGTAAGATACATTGTACCCCAGGTGTGAGGCCCCGAAGATAAATTTGGGAACACTTGACAGTACTTTAATAAGATAATGGGAAGATCCTGACAGTACCTCAGTAAGAAGTGGTTATAGGTAAGACTCTGTCAGTCTCTAAATATGACCAGTACCTCTGACAGTACCTCAGAAGACAGGTTGATAACGGGTACAACCGTTATCAATCCCATTATCGGGGAGATAAGGGAAGACTCTGACCGTACCTCAGTAACATCTGGGAGATAATGAGTAAGACTCCAAAGTCAGAAGTGCATGAAAATATTTTGTTAGACTCACCAGGATCTGTGGACAGAATGACAAATACAGCAAAATTTCGAGGTCAAAAATGATATTTTACATTAATGCTGTAGGAATTACCTTTCAGTAAAAAAAAAAAAAAAGATAATTATTCGTTATCTAAAACCATTTATAAACACTACTGCTTATTTGCTTTAATTATTGAAGTAGATGCAAACAGTTAATGGCTATGGTACTCTGGTTGACTGCAGTGCATACGGGAAAATCTTGTTTCTTCTCTGGACTCTTAGTACACACTGAATACCTCTTTTTCAACTACTCCTGCATGGGACAAAAAAAAAGGAGAATTTCGCAGGCACTGGTCATATTCCTTAGGGAGAATAGGAGATCACTCTCTACCTGATCAATCCTACACATAACTCTTGCATAAATTGTCTTCTGTAAAGTTCCCTTCCCTCTTTTTTATGGTTTGCCGAGTGAATATTACAGGTGTTAGTAATGAGGAGGACCGTGATGACACCAATGTAGATGATGTCACAGTGGACAAATCCACATAGGGTATGTCCTGACTATAGGCTAGGCAAGGAAGGTTCAAATTTTCAAGATCCCAAGATGTTGTGATATCGCCTACGACTCTTCACGTCACCTGTCCAGTATATAAGCCATTCGTCGCCCTATGCTGATTACATCGACTAAAGGCGAGGGACTGATTACCTCAAACTCCTTCTGATCTTCACCATTTTTTTTTATGGACTGATGAAGCCACTGTGTCTAATTTATCAACTTGTCGGTTCTCTGAACCATTCATTTACAAAAAGGAGACTGATGAAGAAACTGGGCACACAATCTTCAGACAGAAATTCTTGACTGGATAGAAAAAGATCTGTCTGATAAGCAACAGAGTTTGAAACATCGATACATAACATAAGGGTTCATTAAAGTGGTGTTCCACGCAGTTCAAGGTCCCTTAATATTCACTATTTCCATAAACGACGTAGATGAGGTATTTGGTTTGCCAGGCACAACATAATAGGCTGTCAAGTATACATGAGGGAGGGGGGTACTAGATGATCAGAATTGCTTGATGTTAAAGTCAAAGTGGAAGATGCCGGTTAATGTTAAAAAAAATGTTAGGTTCTTACTCTAGAAAAATCTGTGGCACATATGAACTACAAATGTAAATTTAGAACCACGATAACAGTGTCAAGTTTCAAATAAACTAATTGAACCAGGATTCATATCCGAACTATTAAAACAAATTACTTCAACCCTATCTTCGGTAAATGTCACATTTCAATTAGGCTGCTCAGGACTCGCATCTTGGGATTTAGTTGAAAACTATCCCCTAGTTATATTTAGAGAGGATAAGAGAAGAATTAGTTAGGTAGAACTGTAGAAGAGTGAGAAAACCAACAATAAATAGAATCCCTGAAGCACGTATTTTGGGGTAACTTCAAAAATTAGTCGGATGGTACTTGAATGTGATGATTGGGGGGCTGAATCTACCACCATGGGATGGAAGGCCTATGATAGTGCTAGGCTATTTTTATCTCTCTATACTACGGAATTGAATTGAAAATATGGTTTCTCATAACAATCAACAAAAGATTCAGTAGTGCAGTTCAAGCACTGTGCTACTAGTTTGTGTTGGGTTCCTCTCGTAAAGGGTTGAATTGAAGATCAATGTGTTTATCTTCTTGTTCTCATAAACCCTGGCACTCGGGGTGATAAGGAGGATATCGTCCTTGTAATACACCCATGTGACAGTGTTGGGGTATTGTTACAACATTCAGCATCTAATGGTATTTGTACAGATTTGCTCCATACAGGTTAATCAAAGTTCATCCCATATGTTTTCTGAAGAACCACTTGTGGAGTAACGTCTCCTGTAAAAATGTCCTGAACCGTACATAAAGTCTTTTTCAACTTTTTGTTCGCATCCCTCCTTTTCCTGTTTCACGTGTTTCAATGGTTGCCATTTTAACAGATTACCACAATGTTTATGTTTACATCGTTCATGAGGCTTTTTTCTCAGTTGTGAAAAAGGTGTCTTCCCATTAAACGAAACTTTAAATTGCTAATTGGTTTCATGCTAGTAATAGGAAACGCCAGTCCCCACGTGTTGAGATTTCGGCAATATTGTGTTTAGGACACAGGCCTGGTTCTAGGGAAATGTTTAGGTTAGGTTAGGCTAAATATCGCTCGAGTGACTACAGGAAAGTCCAAGCAGAAATCGGGAAAGTCAACGGTACTAAGGAATATCGCGAATCAGTGGGGTTAACAATACAAAGGAATGCTAATAATAATAATAATAATAATAATAATAATAATAATAATAATAATAATAATAATAAAAAAAAATAATCAATTTAAACAATACGAAGGGCCGGCAAGTGGTCTGGTTTCTTCAAAACAAAAAGGTACATCAATTGTTACTGTCATAGTCATTAATTAATATGATTCACAACAACAACAAAACAGTCAGATGGATCAACAAAGGTAACAAACATAATCAGGTGGTTAACAATGCCAAACACTACCAACAATGGTTAGGTAGATCAGCAATCAGGTACGTCAATAATAGTCACATATCTTAACAATGCCAAGCAACAAGGGTCAAGAAGATAAGCAATAACAGGCACGTCAATAACAGTGTGGCTAGATTTCTGTTCAACAGGGGCCAGCGTTAACTGACAAACACTGACACTGCAGAAATTTAGAAACAAAAGTAAACACCAACCCTCCGGAATCCTTAATGATGTTTTCAAGGAGTGAAGCTTGTAAAACGCTCAAGAGTACACAAAAAACACACACACACACACCGATACTGTATACAGTGTACATCAGGCCGATATAGAGACTGCAGAACCAGTATGGAACCCACACCTGGTCACATACAAAAAGCAAACTGGTCCCGGAGCTATTGACTATGTTCTGCGGAATGAGAGAACTTCTTACCCTTCTGCAGGACAGAAGGACTAAAAAGATATCATGATAACGTACAAAATACCGAGAAGAATTAATAGGGTGAAGAATTAAACGGTGACAGATTGGTTTAGAGAATGGAAGCAGGAAAACGAGGGAAAGATTGGAGTTGAAAGGCATATGAGTCACAGGGACGTTAGGAATTATTTCTTAGAGAAGTCAGAAAGTAGAACTCATGGAGTATGAAGTGGCACAACCACAGTAGGGATAACGGTTACATATTTATTTAAGTAAAAGGAAAAATCAACTAATGTGACATTTTATTGTGGCAACGTTTCGCTCCAGGAGCTTTGTCCGTTACATGTGACAAAGTTCCCGGAGAGCAAACGTTGCCACAATAAAATGTCACATTAGTTGCATTTGTGTCCTTTTACTTAACATATTGTCTAATTCTACCAATATTAATACATCACAACCTCACTTAGTTTCAGCTAGATTTGTATATCAGTGGTATTCAATAATGACGTTTTTGTAGACGTTTCGACAACCAGTAACTTATCAATACATTACGGGGTATTATAAAAACAGAAAAAATAGCAGCAGTGGGCAAGGAGCAAGTGATGAGCACCGTATTCATCACCTGCTTTCCAGACACAACCTAGTGATGAGCACGTAGTCACCTGCTCCTAGTCACACCGATTACCTCATCTTCCACTATTTGCTGTATTTTTATTAAGTCCATGAATGTATTAATGAAGCCACTTGATGGGAACGTCTGCAATAACATGTTGCATATGTTGCAATGTGTCGAATTCACCAACTCAGTTTTTGTCGCCATAATACAGAATAATAAATACATTGAAGAACATACAGAAAAAAATGACAAAAATTAATCCACTTTTATCAGGAAGTGCAGAAATTATATAGGGGAATAAGTCTGTTGAGATACCTGGAAATTTCGTAGAACTGTAATTGAAAGAATTAAGAGTAAGACGGAAAAGGATATCAGATGAACAAGGAGGCTTAGGAAGGGTAGGGGGTGAGCCAGGTGTTTATAGTGAAACATATAGGTACAAGCGTATAGAAAAAGGGGAAAGAGGTTTTTGGGCATTTATGAATTTGGAAAAAGGGTATGACAGGGGGGATAGGGGGCAATGTGCAGATGTTGCAAATTTATGGAATATCAATGGAGGTGGTTATTGAAAGCAGTGAAGTGTTTTACGATAGTGAGGCTGGGTGAAGTTAGAGACGCGAAGCCAGGAGATGCAGCCGTTCCTTAACCACAAACAACATGGTACTGTTTTAAAAAATTTAAATTTTGGGTGGCTGTTGATGCAGCCTTGAACAGTTGAAATATGATGTATTTTATGAACCTCAAGCAGTCCCCGCTTTTTTCTTTCGCCCACAAACTATTTTAACGTCGTTTACCATGTGTAGTTATAGTTTTTCCGTTGAAACCTAACCTGAACTAATGTACTTAACATCAATTACCTACCCATCCATATCTAAGCTAGCCTTACTTAGCACAACCTAACTCGAAATCGGCTACAAACGCTATGTAAATGAGTGTCGTAGTTATTAGCACTGGTTGCTAGCTGGGACTCGACCCGGCTACCACAGTTAGATGAGTACAATTCAGTTTGTAACACACATATAACACACATGGGCGCGGAACACACCCACAAACAAAGGGTCATAATTGGAAGGAAGACTCAGATGAAGCAAAGAGATGTTAGGAATATTTCTTCAGCCATAGAGTTGTCAGGAAGTGGAATAGTCTGGCAAGTATAAAGTGGGGCAAAACCATAATAGTTTTAAGACAAGGTTGATTAGCTCTGGAGCAGAGAGAGAGGGGATAGTGACCAGTGAAGAGGCGAGTAGGTGAGTACACGCACACACATATACATACACGCAGACATCTTAAGCAATACAAACGTACATATGACTCAATTATATTCTTCAAGATTAGAATACTGATAAAAAATTAACAATAAGCAAAATGATATCGTATCACAAAAGTATAGAATACAAAGGAAGCGAGGGATCATACAAGAAATTTGCTCTCCTGGGTTAACCCTCCAATAATAATAACCTTTTGTATTGGCAAAACATCTCCATAGAAAGTCGGGAAACAATGTCCTAGAAGTTGTATTGATAAAGACGGGAGGGCGAAAGTTTACAATAAAATCCCCAGATGTTAATGTGTCTTTATTTCTCTTGGTATTTATACCATTCTTGCCAACTTGTCAGACTCTGCAACATCATGGCTTGATTCTGAGGACCTGCAAACATCACTACTACAACTAAATCTCTTTGGGATGACCTACTTCCACTGGGGAATCCCCCTACCAGTGACTATGCCCTCGTCTGTTTTACCCGTCCCTTTCCACCTGACGTTAGTATATAAGGCCAGCCTCCTTGCCCTGCTCCAGTAACTCAACGACTTCGGTGATGTTCACAACCACTCCAAGGCCCAGGGACTGATTACCCATCTTTTGTATATAGTTCTACTGTCTTCACATATTTTCCTAGAATTTTTTGGATAAACCACTGGATGGCTAAACGTTTACAATAAAGATACCCGATTGCATATGTCTTTATTTCCAAGAATTATCAAGGAAAAAAAAAGTTGGTTGAAAAATGAATCTTTATCGTAACGATGAAACTCATGGAAAAGGAATAACATTGGAGATATTGAACTCTTATAATAATTTTAATTCATTTTGGGTCAAAGGTTACGGAGGGATCGATGAACTAGTCTATATACAGTATACACGGTTCTTTGTAAAAAATCTGTAATTTTTAATATATGGCGAAAATCGCTATGAAAAATAGTGTCTAGTGCACTTTTCACTAACATTGATCAATTCATTAAGGATTTTGAATAATGGAAAAAGTAATTTGAGGTAAAAAAAGGGTCAAGACTTACCATTGAAATCTCTGAAGCGTTAGAATGAAAAAATAAATTTATCACCGACTGCAAAATGATGGGTGTGGATCATGAAGGGTGATAGGTGTGGGCATGACAGGTGATAGGTGGATCACGACGGGTGATAGGGGATCATGACGGGTGATAGGTGTGGATCACGACGGGTAATAGGGTGGATCCGACGGGAATAGCTTGGATGACGGGAATAAAGGGTGGATCACGACGGGTAAGGTGTGGATCACGACGGGTAATTGGTGTGGATCACGACGGGGGGTGGATCATGACGGGGATAGGTGTGGATCACGACGGGTGATAGGTGTGGATCATGACGGGTGATAGATGTGGATCCGACGGGTAATTTGGTGTGGATCACGACGGGTAATAGGTGTGGATCACGACGGGTGATAGGTGTGGATCACGACGGGTAATAGGTGTGGATCACGACGGGTAATAGGTGTGGATCACGACGGGTGATAGGTGTGGATCACGACGGGTGATAGGTGTGGATGACGAGGGGTGATGGGTGTGGATCATGACGGGTAATAGGTGTGGATCACGACAGGTAATAGGTGTGGATCATGAAGGGTGATAGGTGTGGATCACGACGGGTGATAGGTGAATCACGACGGGTAAGGTGGATCACGACGGGGATAGGTGTGGATCATGACGGGTGATAGGTGTGGATCACGACGGGTGATAGGTGTGGATCATGACGGGTAATAGGTGTGGATCACGACGGGTGATAGGTGTGGATCACGACGGGTGATAGGTGTGGATCACGACGGGTAATAGGTGTGGATCATGAAGGGTAATAGGTGTGGATCATGAAGGGTAATATGTGTGGATCACGACGGGTGATAGGTGTGGATCATGACGGGTGATAGGTGTGGATCACGACAGGTGATAGGTGTGGATCACGACGGTAATAGGTGGATCATGACGGGTAATAGGTGTGGATCATGACGGGTGATAGGGTGGATCACGACGGGTGATAAAGTGTGGATCACGACGGTAATAGGTGTGGATCATGACGGGTGATAGTTGTGGATCATGACGGGTGATAGGTGTGGATCACGACGGGTAATAGGTGTGGATCATGACGGGTGATAGGTGTGGATCACGACGGGTGATAGGTGTGGATCACGACGGGTGAATAGGTGTGGATCACGACGGGTAATAGGTGTGGATCATGACGGGTGATAGGTGTGGATCACGACGGGTGATAGGTGTGGATCACGACGGGTAATAGGTGTGGATCAGACGGGTGATAGGGTGATCACGACGGTGATAGGTGTGGATTACGACGGTGATAGGTGTGGATCACGACGGAGAAGGTGTGGATCACGACGGGTGATAGGTGTGGATCACGACGGGTATTAGGGGGGCTCATGACGGGTATATGTGTGATCATGACGGTGATAGGGGTGGATCACTGACGGGTGATAGTGGGATTATGACGGTGATAGGGTGGATCACGACGGTGATAGTGTGGATCACGACGGGTATAGGTGGATCACGACGGGTGATAGGTGTGGATTACGACGGGTAATAGGTGTGGATCATGACGGGTATAGGTGTGGATCATGAGGGGTGATAGGTGTGGATCACGACGGGTGATAGGTGTGGATCACGACGTGAATAGGTGTGGATCATGACGGGTGATAGGTGGGTCGACGGGTGATAGGTGGATCACGACGGGTAATAGTGTGGATCAGACGAGTATAGGTGTGGATCATGACGGGTGATAGGTGGATCACGACGAGTGATAGGTGTGGATCACGACGGGTAATAGGTGTGGATCATGACAGGTGAGAGGTGTGGATCACGACGGGTGATAGGGGATCACGACGGTGATAGGTGGATACACGGATGGTGTGGATACGGAGGTGTGGATCACGACGGGATAGGGTGGTCACTGACGGTGATAGGTGGATCACGACGGGTGATAGGTGTGGATACGACGGGTATAGGTGTGGATCGCGGGTGATAGGTGTGGATCACGACGGGTGATAGGTGTGGATCACGACGGTGATAGGTGGGATCACGACGGGATAGGTGTGGATCATGACGGGTAATAGGTGTGGATCCGACGGTGATAGGTGTGGATCATGACGGGATAGGATCACGAGGTGATAGTGGATCACGACGGGTATAGGTGTGGATCATGACGGGTGATAGGTGTGGATTACGACGGGTAATAGGTGTGGATCAGACGGGTATAGGTGTGGATCACGACGGGTGATAGGTGTGGATCGACGGGTGATAGGTGTGGATCACGACGGGTGATAGGTGTGGATCACGACGGGTAATAGGTGTGGATCATGACGGGTAATAGGTGTGGATCATGACGGGTGATAGGTGTGGATCACGACGGGTGATAGGTGTGGATCACGACGGGTAATAGGTGTGGATCATGACGGGTGATAGGTGTGGATCACGACGGGTGATAGGTGTGGATTACGACGGTAATAGTGTGGATCACGACGGGTGATAGGTGTGGATCACGACGGTGATAGGTGTGGATCAGACGGGTAATAGGTGTGGATCATGACGGGTGAGTAGCAGTGATAGGATTACGACGGTGATAGGTGTGGATCAGACGGGTGATAGGTGTGGATCACGACGGTGATAGGTGTGGATCACGACGGGTGAAGGTGTGATCACGACGGATTAGTGGACTACGGGTAGGGTGATCATGACGGGTGATAGGTATGGATCACGACGGGTGATAGGTGTGGATTACGACGGGTGATAGGTGTGGATCACGACGGGTGATAGGTGTGGATCACGACGGGTGATAGGTGTGGATCATGACGGGTGATAGGTGTGGATCATGACGGGTGATAGGTGTGGATTACGACGGGTGATAGGTGTGGATCACGACGGGTGATAGGTGTGGATCACGACGGGTGATAGGTGTGGATCACGACGGGTGATAGGTGTGGATTACGACGGGTGATAGGTGTGGATCACGACGGGTGATATGTGTGGATTACGACGGGTGATAGGTGGGGATCACGACGGGTGTAGGTGTGGTCGACGGTGATAGGTGTGGATCAGCGGTAATAGGGTGGATCAGACGGGTAATATGTGTGGATCATGACGGGTTGATAGGTGTGGATCACGACGGGTGATAGGTGTGGATCATGACGGGTGATAGGTGTGGATCACGACGGGTGATAGGTGGGGATCATGACGGGTAATAGGTGTGGATCATGACGGGTAATATGTGTGGATCATGACGGGTGATAGGTGTGGATCACGACGGGTGATATGTGTGGATCACGACGGTAAAAGTGTGGATCATGACGGGTGATAGTGTGATTACGAAGGTAATAGTTGGATCACGACGGGTAATAGGTGTGGATCACGACAGGTGATAGGTGTGGATCACGACGGGTGATAGGTGTGGATCACGACGGTGATAGGTGTGGATCACGACGGTAATAGGTGTGACATGACGGGTAAAGTGGATCATGACGGTGATAGGTTGTGGATCACGACAGGTGATAGGTGTGGATCAAGACGGGTAAAGTGTGGATCATGACGGTGATAGGTTTGGATTACGACGGTAATAGGTGGATCACGATGGGTAATAGGTGTGGATCACGACGGTGAGGTGTGGATCACGACAGGTGACGGGTGTGGATCACAACGGATGATAGGTGTGGATCACTACTTTTGATGGCGGTGAAATCTCCTCAAAATATGAATTTTTGTGTTCTTTCCTAATTCGAGGTTGAGAGATTCTTTAAAATTTATACAAACAAGTGAATTCCTTCAAATTTATCATTATTTGACACTCTTATGTCATAATGAATTTCTTTGAGAGGTGAGGAGGTCAGTGGATTAGGTAGAAGCACCGGACTGCACACTGCAGAGTCGAAGAACTGCCTAAGAAATTGAATAAAGTAGATGTAAGCTTCAAGGAATGTTTAATGACCATTTATTGAATAAAGAACATTTAATGAATAGAAATAACTAGAGCAAGGAGTCTCTCTGTGGTTCTATTGTACCCGTACCTGCCCCACGCAGCGCGTTTCAAATGTACTGCCCGAGAACAAGCAGGAGACCACCATGGCACGCACTTCTGAGAAGGCCTGCCCGAGGTTTGGGGAATAGAATGTGAAGCTGCAGTTAAAACTGAGGTCGAGAAGAGGTGTATAACCTCATCAATGGAGGACAAAGAAGGATCCTCACTAAAAACAGTTTGACGCGAGTAAAGGTCCCAATTCGCTCTGTCAAACTGCCAGCGTGAGCTACGAGGAGGTGGTGAATACGAAGGAGAAGTAAGAATAATTGGAAAATGATCGCTGTCATGTAAGTCTGGGAAGACAGACCAGGTAAAGTCTAGTGCAGTTGAGGAAGAGCAGACCGAGAGATCGATGCAAGAGAGAATGAGTACGAGGATCAAAATGGGTGGGAGTACCCGTATTTAAAACATAAGAGGGGAAGAAGCGAGAAAAGCCTCCAACTGAATGCCGCAGGAGTCACAGTGAGACACTCCCCCCCCCATCCCCAGATGAAATGGTGATCATTAAAATCGCCAAGTAACAGAAGGGGTTGCGGTAAAGAAGAAACTAGAAATGCAACATCTGGGATAGATAATGCCCGAGAAGGAGAAAGTTACAAAAAACAGACTGTATACCACTCATTCAAGTGGATGCGTCCTGTAGTGTAATGCAGCGAAGTATCAACAAAGTGCTGATGGTATGGAATACAGGTGTGTATAAGAAGTACACATTCATTAAAGGTTCCATCGGGAAGGATCCGATGAGTATAATAAAACAGATAACAGTGGAGCGTAATTTGGGTTCTTGTAGACAAACACAAACAGAGAAAACTGGGAGAGCAACACGTGAAGCTCACCCTTGTTACCTCTGAGGCCATGGATATTCCACTGTAAATAAGCCATGATTTGCGAAGAGAAAGATACAAGAAATCTGAAGGTAGAGGTATCTACTGACTATGAGGATTAAAAAAGTCCACATGTGGAGGCAGCGGAAAATGTTCAAGCAACGAAGGATTGGGACGCTGCAAGGAAAGGAGATGTGCAGACAGAGAAGAGTGAAGAGGAGGAACAGGAGGTGGATTGGTGTCTAATGGTAGAGTCTCCTCAATATATTCTGAGATAGCTTCAAGTGTTTCAGAGGACAAGAACGTTCTATGTAGGACGATATTGGAGATGGAAGGAGGGTGAATACAGATTGGGGAGACGATGGACTGTACCAAAGTAGGGGGGGACGAAAGAGTAGAGGGAACTGGAGAAGAAGCTTGGGAGGGGACAGGAGAGGAAGCGACCTGGGAAGGGGTCAGAAGAGGAAAAGAAAAGTGTGAGAGGATAGGGGAAGAAGATACTGTACGAGGAAGATGAACCTCCACAATCGTAACAGAGCCAGTTAGAGGTGAAGAACCAGACTGGGCATTCGGCTATGGGCGTGCAGTATTTCGCTGGATGACCAAAACGCCAGCAATTTCGACATTGTTCCGGTGTAGGGATCACCTTTCGAACTTGTAAACAGTGTCCCGCAATATAAACCGAGAACGGAAGCTCACGGCAGTCAAAAGTTAAGTGAGCTACATTGCAAGGGAAGTGTCTCCGCCTGCAGGCAGGGAAGATATAAGTGTCTACTTTGAGGATTGAGAGGTCTTGGAGCTCAAGCTGTTCTAGAACGTCATCTCTACACGTTTGGAAATTCTGTTGGACAATGGTATGAGATAGAATGACTGTACCACTACAAGAATTGAGAAAATTATATTTTTTAATAGTTACAGGAATAGCATCCATCGTGAGCTTGGATAGCACTCTGGACTGTGACAATACGTGCACCGCTCTTGAGAGCATGAAAGGATATATCTCTACCAACATGACGTAAAAGTGCCTTGCCAATACTATGATCGGAAAGATAGTCAGGAGAAGTACGTCATAGAGGAAACACACTTAGTCCATTGTGTATTTTGAAACATAGCATGTAAGGGGACGGAGTGTCGTGCCGGTCTTTTCTGGGCAGAATGAGAAGGAAGCGAAGGAGTATCATCAGGTAATGGTCTTGGGCGTTTAGGTGTGGGACTGGAGTCAGTCCGACGTGGGGCAGACGGGCGATCCGAAAATCACCGCACCGTAGAGGGAGAAGCCGAAAGCATGGTCAAGAATTGCAGAAGTTAGATGTATCAAAGGAGTCAGGCTGAACCCCGGTACATAGAGCGGGTGACGAAACGGCACCAGCAGAAGGTACAGGGGCATTCAAAATGTCCGAAAAATGGTCAAATAATGAGGTTGGGTTGGAACAAGGTGCGGTAGCAGAAAGGGGACCGGGGGGGGGGGAGCTGTTTCATGGATTTGGGACTCCACGATTATGTCACTTTTTTTTTTTTTTAGAAAAAGGGGGGACGAGGAGGGATAGCTCCTAGGAGGAAAGGGCCGTAAATCCCCATCCGCGCCCAAGAGGACCCCATCACCGCGAGTTGTGCAGATGCAGCATGAAACCTGTGCCATACACTACCCTTCATGCCAGTAAACCAACAATCTGGGATAGCAACCTCACATCTACTGAGCCACCTCGGTGGGCAAAAGAGCGGGCGGCCAGACACCCGCCACAAAGCATACCTCCTTCGGCCACCCCATGCCCGGAATCCGAAAGGCAGCTTCCATTGAGACACCCGTCAACGAAAGCCACCCCCCGGGAGACCGGAGAGGGAGCAGGATATCCCCAGAAGATCCAGATTCCATGGCAAACTACACCACCGCCAAGGACCTCAACGGAATGGGATGGACCACGGTACCCTTCCCCCTACCTAGGAACTAGAGTGCTTGTGGGAAGAATCCCATAGGCTGAAAACAGGAAGGGGATAGGGAAGGGGGGATTGAGGGGTAATTAGGTCTTCATGGAGTAAAGCTGTGGTTTCCCAGGATGCGATCAGAATTTATCACATAGCAAATGACTAACTGAATAGCCAATAACACAACAGGTGAATGCTAGAAATAGATCTACGTAGTAATATTTTTGTGTAATAAGTACTCCTGAAGCCCACCCGAATCCGCTTATTATAGTAAGCCTGGTATATAGAACTGTCCAGCTATGGAAAAAGTAACTCCCTACTTAAATAACTAAGTGTTATACTAGGACTTATCTGCCAAGATGTTAATGACTGTACACCTGGGATTCTCGAGGATGTCTTAGGTACAACGAAGTTGTGTTACTCTTGGTCTGTGAGAAGGTTCTTTGGCTATCATTCTCGAAGCTTTCACTCTGTAGCTCTTAATTACACTCCGTTTCAGTCTATTTTAAGAGTTTATCACTTAACTACGTATGATTTAGCTCTGCCGGTGTACCCATTTTCAAGAACAATTAGCTGAAGATTGAGGGTTATGTCTAACCGTAATTAGAATAATTCGATTTCCCGCATGTTTGACGTTATCATCTTGCATGAGAACTTACAATGAATCACTTGTTACTAAGCTTTGAGAGAGGATTACTCTCCCAGCTCCTGGATTAGGTGCCACCTCTTTCTATGGCGAGATCCATTAGGTAACTGATGTTCAAGGGAATTTGAACGTAGCCTACAGACCCTGGGTCTCGAGTACCAGCAACTGACAGGTATTGTATTAAATTGTTTTAACTTCTCATCTTACGATCTTTATACTTCTAATGATCATTATTATTAATTATTGATCTATGGCCCACCAAACCAGCTTATTCTTGGGTCCTTGATGTTACACTTAATTATTTATTGAGGGGCAGCTGGTGAGAGCTGGCATTTCGCTTGACAAAAACAACAGACTAGCTTCTTTGCTTTACTTACACTCGCTTCAGTTTTGTATCATCATTTGCGAATGATACCAAAATAATCATGATAATACCATCGGTAGAAGACCGACATATAAACAGGGTTTTCCATTAATCAGTGGAGAACATTGCGTTCTGATTGTTTAGGCATAGAAAAAATGTACAACTCAAAAGAAACACCGCATACGAAAGACCTCCAGGCCCCGTGGCCTGGTGGCTAAAGCTCTCGCTTCCCACGGCTAGGGTCCGGGTTCGATTCTCGGAGAGGGTAGAAACATTGGGCGTGTTTCTAAACACCGGTTGTGTCATTACGATTTCGTGAGTCATCGAGACCGGTTGTTTATATTCCCCATCAGTAAAATGGGTGCCTGCATGTTAGTCGACTGGTGAGGGTCGCATCCTGGGACAAAATTAACCTAATTTGCCCGAGATGCTCTGAATAACAAGCGGCTTTCTATACATTAGTGTTTCATTGATGTCAGCAAGACCTGTATTCCTTGTACATGTACTTGTAGAAATAAAGCTTATTATTATTAAAGAGGATAATGAAATAGAAGGGAAGTAATAATGTTGATTAAACTTTCTTTCAAATAACACAATAAAGCAAATGTCATGGCAGCTCCTAAAACGATGGGGTGGAAAATAAGAGCTTTCAGTGTCAAGGGTGACACTGCTTGAGTTCTCTCATTTAGAATATTAATGTTGACGGCTTCGTTTAGGGCAGGGAAGATGTCATAACTGAAATAGATGCAGAGATCATTTTTGGCCAATATAGGGCAAAAAAAAACCATTGAAATTATTGTAAATACCTCAGAGTCCTAAATATGTACTCACTCGAGTGGAGGAGAGATTCATGCTAATATACAGCATATGTAGAACGTACCTGAGGGCCTAGTCCCAGATTTGCAAACTGATGTAACAACATATTGGGGAGAAACAGAGAGGTCAATTTTTTTAAATAAACTCATTAAAAAACAGGGGTGCCTTGGACACAATAAGAGAAAATAGTATCAACATTCGTGGTACCAGGCTATGTCACCACGTTACCAGAAGATATCAAAAATACTGGTGGAACAACTATAGATTTTTTCAAAAAGAATTAGGGCAAGTATTTCCAACAAGTGCCAGATCAACCACACAGTGATATGTGGACCAGTGGGCCGGCAGCAGCAACAGTCTGGTTGACCAGGCAAACTGCCCCACAACTTAGGTCATTAACGGTATGGGACAGACAACGATCTCATTTTCCGGTCTAGGAGCTGAAACTCAAGAGGGCTTAAATAATCCCAAATCATGAGGCCCAGAGGAGAGAGGGGGAGAGGGGTAGTAGGTATTTCGATTCTATCCGGCGAAGGTGATAGTCTAATTTCTCAGATCAGAAGCTTCCCCATGAAGGTATAAAAATTTACAAATAACGTTAAAACAGCTAATTAATAGTTCCTTAATCAGTGCGATAATAGCAAGGATATTTATATATATATATATATATATATATATATATATATATATATATATATATATATATATATATATATATATATGTCGTGCCGATTAGGTAAAACTGGTCAATTAGTAAGAACTCATCTAAAATTAAGTCCTTTCTAAAATTTTCTCTTATACGTTTAAAGATATATTTTTTCATTTATGTTAATGTAAAAAATTATAATTTTGTACCAAGAGAAACGTTGAAAACCTACCTAACCTTATTACAACAAGCGCAATTTAATTTAGCCTAACCCAACTAAATATATTTTAGATACGTTAACATTAATTTAATAATAAACAAACACAATGAAATATATTTTTTTCGTTATGTTCAGAATGATTTTGGCGAAATTATTGCATACACAAATTTTCACTTGTCTTATATGGCAAGGTGAGCGTTGCTATTTAAGCCCAAATCGCAAGTTTTACCTAATCGGCACGACATAAAATATATATATATATATATAATATATATATATATATATATATATATATATATATATATATATATATATATATATATATATATATATATATATATATATACTATATAGTAAACTAAAACCGTAAAAAACGAAATGTATTTTCGTCCCAGAAAGCTTATATCCAAACTCTACAAAATTAGAAATATTACTCTAACTCCACCTTTTAACAATACATATTATTCAGAACAATACTATGAGCATCAGTAATTCCAACTAGAATATAATCCTCCTTCAAAAACAAGACATAGTCTCCAAAATCGATAAAGAAAATAATGTTTACTCTCCACCTAACAAAGCTAACACATCCCTCAGTAAAACCCATTAGATCTCATAATTATATTACTTTAGTCACCAGCAAACACTTGCACCCTTCTCTGGTCTTCGTGGAATAATAGCCAAGTCAAATGTAATATGATTTTATAATCTCCTCTATGGAAATACTAAATTTATAAAGGTAAACAACTTCTACAGAATACAAATCTGGCAACATAATATATATATATATATATATATATATATATATATATATATATATATATATATATATATATATATATATTAATTATAATATACAAATTCTATGTTGCTTGCCTTCGTTACAGCCTCCTCCGTCACCCCACCAGTTACAGCCTCCTCCATCACCCCACCAGTTACAGCCTCCTCCATCACCCCACTAGTTACAGCCTCCTCCGTCACCCCACCAGTTACAGCCTCCTCCATCACCCCACCAGTTACAGCCTCCTCCATCACCCCACTAGTTACAGCCTCCTCCGTCACCCCACCAGTTACAGCCTCCTCCGTCACCCCCCCAGTTACAGCCTCCTCCGTCACCCCACCAGTTACCACTATCACCCACAACTACCAGTCATCACTCACTACCATCAAACATCACTACGATAACGACTTCGCAGTTTCTCTCAGTTAGGTTGTAAATGACTCTCTCATAAAGACTCATCCATTACTACAAGTGACACACGAAACCAAGTAGACACTAATCAAACCCCAGCCATCCAGCATACAACCTCACCCACACTCTCCCAACCACACAAAATCACCCACACTCTCCCAACCACACAAAATCACCCACACTCTCCCAACCACACAAAATCACCCACACTCTCCCAACCACACAACTTCCTCACACACTCTCAACCACACAACCTCACCCACAATCTCCCAACCACACAACCTCACCCACACTCTCCCAACCACACAACCTCACCTACAATCTCCCAACCACACAACCTCACCCACACTCTCCCAACCACACAACCTCACCCACACTCTCTCAACCACACAACCTCACCCACAATCTCCCAACCACAAAACCTCACCCACACTCTCCCAACCACATATCCTCACCTACAATCTCCCAACCACACAACCTCACCTACAATCTCCCAACCACACAACCTCACCCACACTCTCCCAACCACACAACCTCACCTACACTCTCCCAACCTCACCCACAATCTCCCAACCACACAACCTCACCCACAATCTCCCAACCACACAACCTCACCCACAATCTCCCAGCCACACAACCTCACCCACACTCTCCCAACTACACAACCTCACCCATTCCCTCCCCACATCAAAACCTTACACACTCTCTCCCCACCACACAACCTCACCTACACTCTCCCCACCACACAAATTCACTCTCACTTTCCATGCCACACAACCTCAAACTCTCTCCCCACCACACAACCTCACCCACTCTCCCCATCACACAACCTCACCTACAATCGCCCCACCACACAAATTCACCCACTCTTGTCCTACCACATAGCCTCACGCACTCTATGCCCAACACAACATCACCCACTCTCTTCCCACCTCAACCTCACCCACTCTCTCCCCACCACACCCTCACTCACACTTCCAACACCACTACAGTTATGACTCGAATATCTTTTATTGGTTCTTAATTCGTAGTTTAAGTCTCCCGCACAAACACAAACCAACTCGCATTCAAACAAACAAACAAAACACACAGCTTCACCCGCATTCTCCCTTCTCCCAAAGACACTGACTGCATCACCATCACCCACAACCTCCCCTACCTTCATCTTCCCTCACCTCATTCCATCCCACAATCACTCCCCCCTCCTTTTGTTTCACAGGGTTTTGACCTACCTGGAGTCTACCTGGATGGCATTCCGGGGATCGACGTCCCCGCGGCCCGGTCTATGACCAGGCCTCCCGGTGGATCAGGGCCTGATCAACAAGGCTGTTACTGCTGGCTGCACGTAGTCCAACGTACGAACCACAGCCCGGCTGATCTGGCACTGACTTTAGGTATCTGTCCAGCTCCCTCTTGAAGACAACCAGAGGCCTACTGGTAATGCCCCTTATGGCTGGTGGGAGGTTGTTGAACAGTCTTGGACACCGGACACTTATTGTGTTTTCTCTTAGTGTACCAGTGGCGCCATTACTCTTCACTGGGGGTACGTTGCACCGTCTGCGAAGTCTATTTCTTTCGTATGGCGTGATTTATGTGTGCATATTAGGGCCCAGTCCCTCCAGAATCTTCCAGGTGTAGATTATGACATATCTCTCTCGCCTGCGCTCCAGTGAATATAAGTCTAGTGCTTCCAGGCGTTCCCAGTAGTTAAGGTGTTTGATGGAACTTATACGTGCAGTAAAGGTTCTCTGTACATTCTCTAAATCTGCAATTTCACCTGCCTTGAATGGATATGTTAATGTACAGCAGTATTCAAGCCTCAATATGGCGTCTGGTAAACCCACATGATGGTTACTTCCGTAAGATAAGATTTTCTTCGTATTTTTAACCCCGGAGGGTTATCTGCCCAGGATAACCCAAGAAAGTCAGTGCGTCATCGAGGACTCTGTCTTATTTCCAATGAGGTTCTTTAAATCTTGTTCTGCAGGATGCGACCCACACCAGTCGACTTACACCCAGGTACCTACTTGCTTCCTAGGTGAACCGGGACAACAGGTGTAAGGAAACACGCCAAATGTTTTCACCCTTCCCGGGGATCGAACCAATCAGTGTGTGTGAAGCGAAAACGTTGCCTACCAGGCCACGTAGATCAAAGCTGAGAGTACCGTGTTTCTTGGTAGTTCCTCTCGTAGTGGTACTTGTCCACGTAATATTAGAATGTTGTGTAGTGAGAAAAACATTCTCACTGTTCTTAAAACCTTTCAGATGATCGGAATTAACCCCTGATTTTAACCAGTATTTCCTCTGTTAGTTATGGTTCCAGTTTGACCTGGCAGCTCCTGGAGCACCTACTCCACTATCTCCGATACCTAGGTCATGGCTGCGATTAATTATCCTTTGATGCTCCTAAGTCCATTTTCTATTTCTTTGCCTTAAGGAAACTACAATAAATCAGAATGAACATATTCACTATTAAATTTAAGAGTAGTGGAAATGAATTCATAATAGGGTTAAATAAACAGGTTAGAACCATGCATCGTCCCAAATTAAACACAAGATCGTCCTTCGCCCAACAGGTTGACATTCATGAATCAGTGAAGTAAATATAGTCTTATATAAATACATTTAATTATCTTGTATAATTAAATAAATAAGTTTTTCATTGAGTACCCTTTACTAGCAGAAGGTTAAAAATTAACATTATCTTAAGCGACGCTAATGGTATAATTAGATTTTTTTTTAAATATGATTGAAGAGCCTCCTCACAGAATGAGATTGTTCAATAGAATTCAAGAGATTCTTTGGGGATCTTTATGGCTCTCTCGGGAAATTCTTACCTCCAAAAAGATAAGATATTTCAGTAGGATTCATAAGATTTTTCATAGAATGGTAATGAAAATGTTCCTTCCTAGATCTCAGGGAAAAATATCATACTGTTTGGTTTTCTTGGATTAACCTCAGTCATTGCAAGGCAATATTAACTTTTTTTTTATGTTTTCAAACATTTATCTAGAACTAGAATACATCCTGAGATGAAAACTGTTTAGCTTCATTATTTTGGATTTCTTTCATAGTCCTGTAACCTCCACTTTCATTATAGATTTTCTCAAGGACTACTACCAAAAACATTCTCTTCCACCTAATTATTCAATTTTCCAATCGTTTTTCACCATAAAATCAATTCTAAAAGTATTGTTTTTCTTATTCGTAATGCTATTATTAATTATTACATATTTCTTTATTCTATTATTTAAGATTATTAGTATTATTTGCTAGGAAAAAAATTAATGTTTCACATAAATGGTAAGTTTTTCCAGGCAGTCAGAGGTAATTAACGCCACCTCGTGGACCTTATTTATCCTCATTACTTTACACAAATATGTTCATAAAAATTAATTCTGGGAAAGAATTTTATCTAATCTGGGAAAAATCTCAAAAGGCAAAAAAACTGTCTTTGAGAATTCGCTCCACAATTTACGGAGGGTCTTCTGGGTCTTGTGTCTCTAAATTTTATTAGTCTCTCGCAGCAAGATAATGTTAATATAAATTTGGGCCTTAAGACAAGGCAAGTAATTACCATTTTTTTACTGACGTCATAATTCCACCAATGATGGAACATCACTATGAATTTACTGAATGATAAATCTAATTATATGATAAACTACAAACAACGGCTGCTCTTCCACATCCCCATTTTCATAACGTAATCTTCCACTTGCAACTTTACGCTCACTCGTTGTTGAACACTTCCTTTCTCATTCTGTTGCGACTAGTGTGTTCAGTGATTGTTTCACGCACTTGTATGGAGTCGACTGTGTCTAGATTGTGTGTAAAAACAACACCTGGACATATGAACAGTTAGGAGGAAAAGTATGTTCATAGTAGTTGTTCTGGAGAAAACCTGTAATGAAAGAGTAGGTTGCGGAAGCTGGTGGGAATTTCAAGACACTGAAGCTTAACTATTTTCATCTCAAAATATATTCTAAATCGATAAAAATGCTAGTAAATTATAAGAAAAAATACTTTAAGTTTTTAAACTGCAATATAAAAACTTGGCAATACGATCATTTTATCTGAGATACAAGATGGAATGATCACCTTACCATTCTGTGAAAATGATTTGAAATCATATAGAACAATCTTATTCTTTAGGGAGTCTTTTGAATCATGTTAAACAATCTAACATTTCATGATGAATCTCTTAATTCACATTTAAAAATCTTATTATATAAGAAGTCTCATGAGATAACATCTTCGCAATTCACCTTAAATAAGGTTTTTATTTCATTCCTTCTTTGTAGAAAGTAACATGTGAAGTGTTGGTGAATCTTATCCACGGTAAGTTTGTGTATTCATTTCTGAGATAACCTTTATTCTTGGTCACCTCATTCAAAGCTTAAGTTTAACTTCTAGTAAGTTTCTTAGGAAGACTAATGACTGGAAAATTAACAGAGTCCGTAAATGAAAAACTGTGAGAGTTACTCAAGTATTCCAAAATTTGATGTGATTTAAATATTTAATATTGCCTTAAAATGCTTGATATGGTGATACTTACTTTTGTTTTAATTTCGATTTTATCTATTCTTACGTTCTATGGTTCAAGAATAGGTATATCTATTCATTTAAGGAAGGAAGGAATTTTCGTGGGAAGTGAGAATAATGTAAGATTATTATTCTTACCCGAGGTAACCCAGGAGAGTTATTTTGTTGCATGATCCATCATGATTACCTTTTTATTATATCCTTTTGTAAAATTACATTATTTGTGTGTATTATTGATCATTTTTTAACATGTATTCTAATACTGAAGGTTAACTGAGAACTTAAGGTTAAGTAATTTTTACGTTAGTATTGCTTAAGGCATCTGTGTATGTGTGTGTATGTGTACTCACCTAGTTGTACTCACCTAGTTGTGGTTGCAGGGTCGAGTCACAGCTCCTGGCCCCGCCTCTTCACTTGCCGCTACTCAGTCACTCTACCCTCTCCAAGAGCTTTATCATACCTCTCCTTAAAGCTATGTATGGATCCTGCCTCCACTACATCACTTCCCAGACTATTCCACGTCCTGACAACTCTTTGACTGAAGAAATACTTACTAACATCCCTGTGGTTCATCTGAGTCTTCAACTTCGAACTGTGACCCCTTGTTGCTGTGTCCCACCTCTGGAACATTCTGTCTCTGTCCACCTTGTCGATTCCTCTCAGTATTTTATATGTCGTTATCATATCCTCTCTATCTCTCCTGTCTTCCAGTGTCGTCAAGTCGATTTCCCGTAACCTCTCCTCGTAGGACATACCCCTTAGCTCCGGGACTAGTCTTGTTGCAAACCTTTGCACTTTCTAGTTTCCTTACATGCTTGGCTAGATGAGGGTTCCAAATTGGCGCTGCATACTCCAGTATGGGCCTAACGTACACAGTGTACAGGGTCTTGAATGACTCTTTATTAAGATGTCGGAATGCTGTTCTTAGGTTTGCAAGGCGTCCGTATGCTGCAGCAGTTATTTGGTTGATGTGCGCCTCAGGAGATGTGCCCGGTGGTATATTCACCCCAAGATCTTTTTCCTTGAATGAGGTTCGTAAGCTCTGGCCCCCTAGACTGTACTCCGTCTGTGGTCTTCTTTGCCCTTCCCTAATCTTCATGACTTTGCACTTGGAGGGGTTGAATTCCAGTAACCAGTTGCTGGACCAGGCCTGCAGCCTGTCCAGATCCCTCTGTAGTTCTGCCTGGTCCTCGTGCGATTGAATTTTTCTCATCAACTTCACATCATCTGCAAACAGGGACACTTCGGAGTCTATTCCTTCCGTCATGTCGTTCACAAATACCAGAAATAGCACCGGTCCTAGGACTAATCCCTGTGGCACTCCGCTTGTTACACAATCCGCTTGTTACGTACCATGACTCGCTGTTGTATTCCTGTCAGGTATTTCCTGATCCATTGCAGTGCCTTCCCTGTTATTCCTGCCTAGTCCTCCAGCTTTTGCACTAATCTCTTGTGTGGAACTATGTCAAACGCCTTCTTATAGTCCAAGAAAATGCAATCTAACCACCCATCTCACTCTTGTCTTACTGCCGTCACCCTGTCATAGAACTCCAGTAGGTTTGTGACGCAGGATTTTCCATCCCTGAAACCGTGCTGGCTGTCGTTGATAAGCTCGTTCCTTTCTAGATGCTCCACCACCACTCCTGATAATCTTCTCCATGACCTTGCATATTATACATGTCAGTGACACTGGTCTGTAGTTTAGTGCTTCGTGTCTGTCTCCTTTTTTAAAAATTGGGACTACATTTGCTGTCTCCCATACCTCAGGTAGTTGCCCTTTTTCGATAGATGTGTTGTAGACCATTGTTAGTGGTACACATAGCTCCTCTGCTCCCTCTCTCAGGACCCATGGAGAGATGTTATCCGACCCCATCGCTTTTGAGGTATCTAGCTCGCTTAGCAGCCTCTTCACTTTCTCCTCAGTTGTATGTATTGTGTCCAACACTTGATGGTGTACCCTACCTCTCCTCCTTCCTGGAGTCCCTTCTATCTCCTCTGTGAACACCTCTTTGAATCTCATGTTGAGCTCCTCACACACTTCGCTGTCATTTCTTGTGACCTCCTTCCTTCCTTCCTCACCCTGATCACCTGGTCCTTGACTGTTGTTCTCCTCCTGATGTGGCTGGACAACAGCTTTGGGTCAGATTTGGCTTTCGCTGCTGTCATTCTCGTATTGTCTTTGGGCCTCCCTTCTCACCTGTACATATTCATTTCTGGCTCTACGACTGTGTATATGCTCGTGTGTGTGTGTGTGTGTGTGTGAGTACTCACCTAGTTGTACTCACCTAGTTGTGGTTGCAGGTGTCGAGTCATAGCTCCTGGCCCCGCCTCTTCACTGGCCGCTACTGGGTCACTCTCCCTGCGTCCTGAGCTTTATCATACCTTTATTAAAGCTATGAATGGAACCTGCCTCCACTACATGGCTTCCCAAACTATTCCACTTCCCGACACCTCCGTGACTGAAGAAATACTTCCTAACAACCCTGTGATTCATCTGAGTCTTCAACTTCCAACTGTGTCCCCTTGTTGCTGTGTCCCATCTCTGGAACATTCTGTCTCTGTCCACCTTGTCAATTCCTCTCAGTATTTTATATGTCGTTATCATGTCCCCCCTATCTCTCCTGTCCTCCAGTGTCGTCAGGTCAATTTTCCTTAACCTCTCCTCGTAGGACATCCCCCTTAGCTCCGGGACTAGTCTTGTTGCAAACCTTTGCACTTTCTCTAGCTTCTTTACGTGCTTGGCTAGGTGTGGGTTCCAAACTGGTGCTGCATACTTCACCATTATGTGTGTGTGTGGGAGAGTAGGGAGTACAGGTGAGGGAGGGTAGGGAGTACAGGTGAGGGAGGGTAGGGAGTGCAGGTGAGGGAGGGTATGGAATACAGGTGCCATAGGGTAGGGAGTACAGGTGAGGGAGGGTAGGGAGTACAGGTGAGGAAGGGTAGGGTGTACAGGGTCCTGAACGATTCTTTATTAAGATGTCGTAATGCTGTTCTTAGGTTTGCTAGGCGCCCGTATGCTGCATCAGTTATTTGGTTGATGTGCGCCTCAGGAGATGTGCCCGGTGTTATACTCACTCCAAGATCTTTTTCCTTGATTGAGGTTTGTAGTCTCTGGCCCCCTAGACTGTACTCCGTAGAGGTGAAATTAGAAGCAGGTGTGAAATTACTAAAAATATTAGTAAGAGGGCTGAAGAGGGGCTGTTGAGGTGGTTTGGTCATTTAGAGAGAATGGATCAAAGTAGAATGACTTGGAGAGCGTATAAATCTGTAGGGGAAGGAAAGCGGGGCAGGGGTCATCCCCAAAAGGTTGGAGGGACGGGTAAAGGAGGTTTTGTGGGAGAGGGGTTTGGACTTCCAGCAAGCGTGAGTGAGCATGTTAGCTAGGAGTGAATGGAGACGAATGGTTTTTGGGACCAGACGAGCTGTTGAAGTGTGAGCAGGGCAATATTTTGCGAAGGGATTCAGGGAAACCGGTTAGCCGGACTTGAGTCCTGGAAATGGGAAGTACAATGCCTGCACTTTAAGGGAGGGGGTTGGGATATTGGAAGTTTCGAGGTTGTCCAAGATGCCGTATCTGAGCGCCTCTGCACAGACAGTGATTATGTGTGAGTGATGGTGAAGGTGTTGAATGATGATGAAAGTTTTTTCTTTCTTTTTTGGGTTTGTCTTTCTTTTTGGGTCACCCTGCCTCTGTGGGAAACGGCCGACATGTTAAAAAACTATATTACTGTTTACTGTGATCTTATTGCTTAAGATCACGCTCACGCACGCTTGCTGGAAGTTCAAGCCTCACTTACAGTCAGGCTTGGGGGGCTGGGAGCACGTAAATCCTTCCAGATTGCCCTACCAGCTTTCTTATCCTCTTCCACAGCATCAAAGGAGTTAATAAAACAAATTCTTCCGGACAACGTCAGTGACTCAGCAGGAAAACAGGACCCTAGCTACGCCAGTGCCATCACTGAATGGGGGACTCTTGCTGCTCCAGCACCAAAGCTAGTGCAGCACTGGCCTACAAACAGTCAAGCTGGGATGGCCCCATCGCTGAAAAGATAGTAGCCAACACGCTTAGGGCTATAACATCAGACAGGGTGACTGCCCGTCTCCAAGCTGAGTGCACCTCACTCTGAGGACTTCCTCCAAACAGTTCCTATTTCGGCAATGGGAACACGCCTCGACCCTAAGACCCTCCGTATTGCAGTGGCTCTCCGTCTTGCTGCCCCAATTCACATTGAATATACGTGTATTTGCGCAGATGCGCAAGCCGACCAATATGGTCTACATGGTGTTAACTGTTCCAAAACCAAAGACTGGCACGCAAGACGCAATGAAGTCAACGACATCAACAGAGAACCCTTGCTACAGCTGGATGCCCAGCCGAGAGCGAGAGCCCCGATCACTAGCAGCCAACAATACCCACAACCCAGCAAACCGCCCCGACGGGATCACCATCTATCCTTGGAAGAATGGTAAACTCTTAGTATGGGACTATACCTGTGTGTCGACACTGGCTGACACCTACATCCATCACAGTGTCGGGCGACAGGGAGGAGCTGCTGACCACAGGGAGGAGTACAAGATCAGCAAGTACAGGGACATAAGCCAACAGTATCAATTTGTCCCAGTGGGATCAGATACCTTGGGATCATAGGGAAAAATGCCACACGTTTCCTTAAAGAACTGGGTTCCAGACTCATTGACACCACCAGGGACCCAAGGGCAGCCACTTTCATGTTCCAGAACCTCAGCATGGCCATCCAGAGGAAAATGCATGCTGCATACTGGGCTCGCGTCCGGCTTAGGAGGAGCTGGAGGAGATTCATAATCTTTGATATATTGTACCAATGTATTTATGTTTGTGTTTCCTGTCAATGTATTCTGTTTATTAATAAAGTTCACATAGAATATAAAATATAGGGGGTGGTAGGAGAAGAAAATATTCAAATAGCTCCGGGAGAACCTGAGTTTTCCTGAGGTACGTTTATTCTCTTCTCTGAGGATGAGGGCCCCAGTCCAGTTCTAGAGGTGGTACCTCCCTTGATTTATAAAATATATATATATATATATATATATATATATATATATATATATATATATATATATATATATATATATATATATATATATATATATATATATATATGTATGTATAGATGTATTATTATACACACAATACAATCACAGTCAGGCGATCTTAACAATGCAGTAACATTGTGTGTGAGAAGCTGATTGGTGTTACCACGCTGCCTCTGAGACAACCCTCTTTATATCTTCTGTTCCTACTCTTTCAACGACGGACGTAGACGTGTGAAAGTACTTGAGCTGAAGATGACTGGTAGCACCGGTAACAGGTACATTAATAATATCAGTTACAACAACAACTCCGGTAGCAGGAAGAGCTACAACAACAACTGGAATAGCTACATCAGGAGCAGTAGTAGTAGTTACATCAATAAAACTAGGAGGATGAACAGCTGCATTAGCAATAGTTGTAGCAGAAGGAGCAGGTACATCAGCAGAAGGAGCAGGTGCATCAGCAGCTTAAGTAACAGCTTTATTAGCAGCAATAGCGACAAGAGTTAGTGAATCATCAATAAGAAAGTTATTGCACCAGAAACAGAAGCAGAAGCAGATTTGCCAGCAGCAACAGAAGTAGGAAAGATGGAGACGATGGAAAACTTGAAGAAGAAGTTTGAGATGATCACTCTCTCAGCTTCATGTACCTGCTGGAGGTGGACTCATCAATAGGAAGAAATATGTAATGATGCCAAGAGGGAAGGGGAAGTGTTCGACTATGGAAATCATTTTACAAATACAAATATAAATTTATTAGTTCACAAACATAATTAAATAAAACAAAAATCAGTAATAAGAGAATAAAACTAAAAGCTATTACAATATAAACAGCTTACAATTGCAGTTACAATCTTAGCTTCTTGCGGTACCTTCAGCGAACACCTGAGGCTCTGACTGGTATCTCCTTAAGCCCCATCATCAATTTCGTTGTCGTTCTCTCTCTCTCTATCTCTCTCTCTCTCTTTCTCTCTCTCCCAGTGACAAGAATTTCCCTTGCCAAAACCAGTTACACTCTTTCCACTTTCATCATTCACCATAAGTCTGACCTGACAGATTTCCCTAGTGCTTGCCTCGTTAACTCTGACCACCAGCTATAAACATTAGGATTATCCCCAACTGTTAACTTCTCGATTGTCTCTTATTTTCTATGAATATTCTTATTCCTTCTTCATCTAGTCTACATTACTTTATCCTTTATTCTTTACATTAACAGCAATAAAAGACATTTTAGATAAATAGCTCAGAGGACCGACAAGATGCATGAAACACTCATGTAGCACTTATTTACCTCCACTGTGAAAGCACTTCGCACCATTCTTCTGTGTATTATACTGAGTAAGCCACTCACTGGCTTAGTCACAAGTGTCCCATTCATCAACTAGTCGGTATTCTGAACAATTTATCTACAATTCCTGTCAGACACAGTAACATCCTGATGCAGGGAATTCTTCAGTGCTTGCTCCACCTATAGGCATCACCTACTTTCTCCTATGGATTTTTCCATGGTGACGCTACCTCCGACTGCTTTGCCTCACATGTCTGCAGCATATAGGCCCCTGATCCGCGCATAGGCTGTTCTTTTGTGAAGATTGATTTACTCAACACATCGACTCCAAGCTAAGGAACTGACTACCTCAAACCACTTCCGATCTTCACCTTTCTTCTGCATTCTACTGAAGAAGCCACTGGCTGGCTCCACGATAAAGATACCCAAGTAATGCACAAGTTTCTCTTACATCAACAGAAGAAATAAAAGATACTTTATAAGCAACCGCAGTCAGTGCTACAGAAGAATGACCAGCTACACCACAAGCTTCAAAATCAACAGTAACAGCTATAGTAGCAGCTACAACAACAATATGAGCCCCATCACAGGTAACAGTAGCATCATTAGAGTCCAAAAACAGCAAGAACAGCAGAAATAACAGAATCAATACCAACTGTATTATCATTAGAATCAATAGCAGGAGCATGAACAGTAGTCAGACAAGCATCAGTAGCAAAAACAGTTACGGCATCAGTAGCAAAAACAGTTACAGCATCAGTAGCACAAACAGTTACGGCATCAGTAGCAAAAACAGTTACGGCATCAGTAGCAAAAACAGTTACAGCATCAGTAGCACAAACAGTTACGGCATCAGTAGCACAAACAGTTACGGCATCAGTAGCAAAAACAGTTACGGCATCAGCAGCAAGAGTTGAAAAAAAACAGTAGCAGCAGCAGCAAAAGTCAGTAGCAGTCGCAGAAGCCACAGGAGCAACAGCAGCAGTAGCAACAACAACAGCAGCAGAAGCAGTAGCAACAGCAGACAAGGGGAGATGCACTATAGGAGTGAGTAGTGAGGCGAGGCTGAGTGGCTCCACTCTGCTGTGCTGCTGTCCGCCTCGACGCTCCGGGTAATAACATTTGGCAGGACCATGTGCTGGGTGCGGTGCAGCAGCAGTCACCGCTGCTGTTGCCGCCGCTCTAACACAATAACACCCTCCCCTTCCTCGCCTTCAGGAAGAGCTTTTACCCTCCGCCTGCCACTCCAGTTGCTGCTTGTCCATATAATCCGCTGTCCACTTACTGACACTCTTTTCTTTCTCTTCTTACTACTCATCTTTATCTTGTTCCTTATCCTTATTTCTCCTCCTCTTGTTCTTCATCTTTATACTTGTCTACTTTCTCTTCTCCAGTTTTCCTTGTAATACTCTATACTTTTATAAGTAATCTGAAAATTAAGTCTTAAATCCTGACATTGTTGGAATCACATAACAAGATATTCAGAGTCTAATATCATATTGTTCTTAATTGTCGACGAAATCCAGCACTTCTGTGGTGTGTGTGTGTGTGTTTGTATGCACGCGCGAGCACGTGGTTGCGTGCACGCGCGTTATTTCCTCAACTAATACCGTTCGTTTTCCTTGGACTTTTCGTGCGTGTTCTTGTCTATGCTGCGATTAATGACCTTCATGGAGGTATCTTCAGATGCGAGTGGAAGAGCATGACGGAGTTATCTTCAGATGCGAGTGGAAGAGCATGACGGAGTTATCTTCAGATGCGAGTGGAAGAGCATGACGGAGTTATCTTCAGATGCGAGTGGAAGAGCAAGACGGAGTTATCTTCAGATGCGAGTGGAAGAGCATGACGGTTATCTTCAGATGCAGTGGAAGAGCATGACAGAGTTATCTTCAGATGCGAGTGGAAGAGCAAGACGGAGTTATCTTCAGATGCGAGTGGAAGAGCATGACGGAGTTATCTTCAGATGCGAGTGGAAGAGCATGACGGAGTTATCTTCAGATGCGAGTGGAAGAGCATGACGGAGTTATCTTCAGATGCGAGTGGAAGAGCAAGACGGAGTTATCTTCAGATGCGAGTGGAAGAGCATGACGGAGTTATCTTCAGATGCGAGTGGAAGAGCATGACGGAGTTATCTTCAGATGCGAGTGGAAGAGCATGACGGAGTTATCTTCAGATGCGAGTGGAAGAGCATGACGGAGTTATCTTCAGATGCGAGTGGAAGAGCAAGACGGAGTTATCTTCAGATGCGAGTGGAAGAGCATGACGGAGTTATCTTCAGATGCGAGTGGAAGAGCATGACGGAGTTATCTTCAGATGCGAGTGGAAGAGCATGACGGAGTTATCTTCAGATGCGAGTGGAAGAGCAAGACGGAGTTATCTTCAGATGCGAGTGGAAGAGCATGACGGAGTTATCTTCAGATGCGAGTGGAAGAGCATGACGGAGTTATCTTCAGATGCGAGTGGAAGAGCATGACGGGTTATCTTCAGATGCGAGTGGAAGAGCATGACGGAGTTACCTTCAGATGCGAGTGGAAGAGCATGACGGAGTTACCTTCAGATGCGAGTGGAAGAGCATGACGGAGTTATCTTCAGATGCGAGTGGAAGAGCATGACGGAGTTATCTTCAGATGCGAGTGGAAGAGCATGACGGAGTTATCTTCAGATGCGAGTGGAAGAGCATGACGGAGTTATCTTCAGATGCGAGTGGAAGAGCATGACGGAGTTATCTTCAGATGCGAGTGGAAGAGCAAGACGGAGTTATCTTCAGATGCAGTGGAAGAGCATGACGGAGTTATCTTCAGATGCGGGGTGGAAGAGCATGACGGAGTTATCTTCAATGCGAGTGGAAGAGCATGACGGAGTTATCTTCAGATGCGAGTGGAAGAGCATGACGGAGTTATCTTCAGATGCGAGTGGAAGAAACAAGACGGAGTTATCTTCAGATGCGAGTGGAAGAGCATGACGGAGTTATCTTCAGATGCGAGTGGAAGAGCATGACGGAGTTATCTTCAGATGCGAGTGGAAGAGCATGACGGAGTTATCTTCAGATGCGAGTGGAAGAGCAAGACGGAGTTATCTTCAGATGCGAGTGGAAGAGCATGACGGAGTATCTTCAGATGCGAGTGGAAGAGCATGACGGAGTTATCTTCAGATGCGAGGGAAGAGCATGACGGAGTTATCTTCAGATGCGAGTGGAAGAGCATGACGGAGTTACCTTCAGATGCGAGTGGAAGAGCATGACGGAGTTACCTTCAGATGCGAGTGGAAGAGCATGACGGAGTTATCTTCGATGCGAGTGGAAGAGCGACGGAGTTATCTTAGATGCGAGTGGAAGAGCATGACGGAGTTATCTTCAGATGCGAGTGGAAGAGCATGACGGAGTTATCTTCAGATGCGAGTGGAAGAGCATGACGGAGTTATCTTCAGATGCGAGTGGAAGAGCATGACGGAGTTATCTTCAGATGAGAGTGGAAGAGCAAGACGGAGTTACCTTCAGATGCGAGTGGAAGAGCATGACGGAGTTGCTATGTAAGTTTGATGGTAAATACGATTTTCCTAATCACAATGTTTTTACTTTCTTATTTGTTTCCAAAATAACTGCTGAATGCCGAGTCAAAACAACTTATTTCCATAGTGCAAACATTGTGGTAATATGCTATTAATACTGCCTTTATATATGCACCATCACAGAATTTTAGTCGGAAAATATGTAATAGCATTGTAGTGGTGGGATTTTTGTTTTTATAGGTAATTTCAGAGGACGAGAATAGATTACACAATAAACTAACCTCTCAGATGTCGCTACCAAAACAGCTCTGTTTGTTGTCCTTTACCACAATTCAGACTAATGGTTCTCCTTTATAGTCCATATTTAGTTATTAAATTATTAGGTATGTACCTCTTCTGATTTACAAAGGTATGGGTTAATAACAATGCAAGTATTCGTTTGCCGTGGGAGCTGTGGGGAAAATTCCAACATGGCGGCCTAAAGCTATTTTTAGGTGCCCAGTTAATACAAAATATATGGGAGAATTAGAGACTATTTATAATAATATAAGTAATATGAAAGAGTTTCTGGTTTGTTTTTGTACAGTGAAATAAAGTTTAGCATCTTAATAGAAAACAGGCAAGATTTTTTTTTTTCTATAATCATGCCAATGTTAAAAGCTTCTTAAAGTTATTTCAAATTTTAGATATATACTTTAGCAAGGTCAGTAAATAATTTCTTATAAGAAAGGCATTATTCTCAAATGTTTAAATATTTTGATTCTTTGACTCAGAATCTTTTTTATTGTATATTATCATTACATTTTGAATGTTGTCATAAGCAATGTAATAAGGTATATTTTCGAGTCCAGGCACTGTGGTTTACCTGGAGTATACCTGGAGAGGGTTTCGGGGTTAACGCCCCCGCGGCCCGTCTAAGACCAGGCCTCATGGTGGATCAGGATCTGATCAACCAGGCTGTTAACATTTTTGCACAAATTTAGCAGACTAGTGTTATATGTGGATGACCAAAATATTTTCTTGTGAATTGTAAAAGCACAGATAAAGGAATCCTCTATAAAAATAGTGTGTCAAACACTAGACAGTACATAATGCAATTCCTAATGTATATATCTACCTAGTATTAAGTTAGAGGCAATAATACACACACAACCCGCACATATAAAAGGAGGAGCTTACGGCGACGTTTCGGTCCGACTTGGACCATTTACAAAGTCACACTAACACAAAGGATGTTCATGTCCACAGCTCAGTTACAGGTTTTGCCTTTTCCGTGTACCGCAAGCCTATGCACAGTGGTATGTACATTCACTACTTTTCTTATCATGCCTCCTCTGTCAAGAAATGTGTTCTTATCTCCCTCTTTCTCCGTGCTCTCCGCATTTGTGATCCTCAGTTCCTTGAAGCAGAAATTTTTACCCTTCATATTTCATTTTCCCGTCTTGGCTACCCTTCCCATTTCATAGACTCTGCTTTCTCTCGTGCCAAACGGACTTTCTTCTCTCCTAAACCCTCACTTCTGGGGACTCCTGTCCTCTGTCTTCCCTACATCTCTGGTCTCTCTAATCTCAACAACTCTCTCCGTTCCTTAGACATCAAACTTACCTTTCGCCAGACTAACACTCTTCGCACTAATCTAGTTCATACCTCTCCTCCCTCTATAGATTCTCCTGGTTCTACTATATTTCTTGTTCCTCCTGTCCTCTTCAGTACTTTGGAGAAACTGGCCGATCTCTTTCTGACAGACTTAGGGAGCATAAAAATAGTGTTAGGCCGAGACTAATAATGCTCTTTTCTGTCATATCAGAGATCACAATCATCCTATTGATTGGTCTTCTGCTAAAACTGTCACCCTAGTCCAACTTTCACAGTCGCCGTCTGGTTGAATCCTCCCTTATACACAACTTTCCCTGTATGAATCTTAGCCCTGGCTTTGTCTCTGTAGGTGCTTTCCTCTCCCATTACATTGTTAAATGCTCCAAACTTCAGAACACCCGTGACTTAACCTGATTCCTTCCCCTTCTATCTCTTCCCCCTTCTCCTTTGTCTCCTTTCTCCTCTGGGTTTTCTTTCTTTTCTTTTGCCTTGTATTTGTCATTTTTTCATTCCCCCTCTGTGTTTTTGTCCCACCCCCATGCGGGCCGAGCTTCATTGCAGTGCCCTTTTCCTAGAATATGACTGACTCCACTACTACTACTACTACTACCACTACTACCTCCATTATTACCCTCCACCACTTTATTGTGCCCTCTTCTGTCTGCCTGCCTATAAATACCCCTTCTATCTGTTCTTTTTTGTTAGTGTGACTTTGTAAATGGTCCAAGTCGGACCGAAACGTCGTCGTAAGCTCCTCTCTTTTTTATATGTGCGGGTTGTGTGTGTATTGTTCCAGTCACGGTATTATGCCGTTTTTTGTTATTTAAGAGGCAATAACTCTCATCAACATTTTGGTTCATAAAATATTTTTCGTCCTTCTGAAACACTTTCTAGGTTTGTTGTACTGCAACATAGGAGTTTTTCACGTTTAGAAGTTTTGTACGGGTTACATAAGGTCATTAGGATTGGACAATATGAAAGACTTAAATTGACACCTAACTTGAAAAAGGTGTATCACACTGAATCAGGAGAATTGCAATACAATTTAACTTTCAGGCAATGAGAAACTGAAGCTAAGATCAGTCAGCACTGATGACCAAGACCTGGCAGTAAAAGTCTTAGATATGAAACCAAGGACGCTAGCATAGTCGAGAGCTACAAGAAACTGATGTTGAACCTTGCTAGACAAACAGACCCAGAAATCAAGGTTAACCCAAGCTAGACGTGGAACGACTACATTAAACGAGATCTCACCCTCGTTAAACCTGAAAACGCCGTACAAACGCGAATTTAGTTTTTCTAGTGTTCATTTTTCATAAATATTCTATTTAAAATTTTCTTCAATCATGTTAGAACTTTTTCTTTTATTTTTAAAGCAAAATTCACTTTCATGAAATTTGTCCTCCAAAATTGGCAAATTGGCACCCAGAGCCAAAATACGATACCACTTCCGGGTAAAATACACCATGGGAAAAAGGGAAACAATGTATTTAAAAAAGGAAATTTAAATCTGCTCAGCTAAAAGTAAATATGACATGCTTTGTTTTAAGTTAAGAAAGCCCACCAACTGGAAAAGTTTGAAGCCGACCAGAAAATATATTTTTCCATTCATTGATCAGGCGCCAACGATTCCAGTTTTGTTTATAGGAAAATCAGTAAAATTTCAAATTTGCACCTGTACAGACTAAACTAATTAATTATTATCTTTCTTATAGAATGCATTATCAATAATATAGTAAAGCTAATCAGAGGAAGCATTCATTATGCATTTAAATAAGAATGAAGGAGCACTACAGCAGGCCTGCTGGCCCACACCCACCCATGTACTCGTCTCGCCTATTTTTGAAAACTACCCAAAGTTTTCGCTTCAATGACGCTACTCGGAAGTTTGTTCCACTCATCTACAAATCAATTACTAAACCACTGCTTTCCTATATCGCTTTGAAATCTATTTTTTCCAACTTGCACCCATTGCTTTGAACCCTGTCTTGGCAAGATATTTATATCGCCTTAATCTATTCCTGTCTTTCATTTATACATCTCAATCATATCCTCCTAATTATACACCTTTCTAGAACATGTAGATTCAGTGACCTCAGTCTATCCTCGTAGCAAAGATTCCTGATACATAGAATCAACGGTGTCATTCTATTTTCATGTTCTTCAGCGCATTGTTGTCCATTATGCAATATGGTGATCAAAACTGCGCAGCATAATCTAAATGAAACCTTACCAAGAACATATAAAGTTGTAGTATAACCTGAGGACTCGTATTATTTATACTTCTTGATATGAAACCAGGAATGTATTAGTTTTATTGAGAATACATTTGCACTCATGACTTGGTTTTAGATTGCTGCTAACCAGAACTTCTAAATCTTTTTTACATTCGTGGTGACTGAGGTCGACCTTATTCAGTTTATGAGTGTCATGTTTTTTCTCTTTTCCCAAGCTTAGAACCTTACATTTGTTCATATTAATCTTCATCTGCCGTTTCTCCGACCACTGCATCAGTCTATCCAGATCTTCCATTAGCACTCTAGTGTCCTCATCAGAATTAATACGATGGCCTATTTTAGTGTCATCGACAAACTTCCTTATGTCGCTATTAATTCCCCACTTATGTCATTTATGTATTGGAACAACAATGGACCCAACACTGACCCCTGTGGAAATAATAAATTGGCGATTTTAAAGACGTTTGTAAATTTAAGAATGATAAAATTTCTTCTTTTTCAGAACACAGCAACATTTTCCTTTTCATTCTGTTGAAATTGTGTTCATAATTCGAGGAAGTTTTACCCGATCAGCTTCAAATTTTCATCGTTTGTGTACTGAATGTTCAAGCAAGATTTTGGGGCTATTTGCCTGTGTGGATCTCTGTGAACAATGTTAGATAGGCAATTAACAGATTTTGTTTCCTAGGAGAGAAAATTTCCTCTGTTCGGCTTCACATTTCACTACTCGTGTATCCTCCTTGGAGCATGTTGGTCCCTTATTGACACTTTTATTCACTAAATGATATAGTATAATGTTTCCGGTCCCACTGGAACCATTAACTAGTCACCCTTCTTAATATTCTAAGTCGGTCTTAAAAGTCATCAGAAGCTTCAGTCTCGTGTACGTCGTTATTTGTGTAGATAGCAGTGCTTGATATAGAATAGAATAGAATAGAATTTTTATTTCATTGCAAGTTTTACATCGAGATTTTGTAATTACAATCAAAAACTGAAGTGCAAGGAGAGCCACTAACATGCCATGGCATTAAGGGCACTTAATCTAATGTCTTATTGACTATGTACTTAATATCTAGAGAAATTGATTGAGTTTGTTGCATTTAAATATTAGATTGTAACTGTATAAATTTGTTCAAATTACAATATGATAATATTACATAGTAACAAGTGTTTAGTATGATGGTAACATAATAGTAAAAATTAAATTATCTTATAGGAAAATAACAGTGAGCATTTTTGTAAGTAATTTTCAGTATGAGTATTTAGTTTATGGTGAGTAGGTGGTTTTTGAGAAGAGTCTAAATTCATTTTCAGACAAGGTTATTTTAGTATTTACTGGTAATGAATTCCAGATTCTGGAACCCTTTATGTGCATAGAATTTTTACATAGGTTGATATGGACACAGGGGTATATCAAAAAGTGATCTGTGTCTTGTGTCCAATTAAAGTTGGTGAGGAGAATTTTTAGCGGAGGGTTCATATTAGAGTGTAGAGTTCTATGTATGTAGTAGGCACAATAATAAGTGTGAATGTTCTTTACGGTGAGTAGTTTTAGGCTTTTGAATATTGGTGGAGTATGCTGTCTAGAGTGGGAATTTGTTATCATTCAGACTGCAGCCTTTTGCTGGGATATGAGTGGTCTACGGTGATTTAATGTTGTTGATCCCCATGCACAGATTTCATAGGTGAGATAAGGGTAGATGAGTGAATGATATAGTGCAAGGAGAGCTGATTGTGGTACATAATAGCGTATCTTTGATAATATGCCTACTGTCTTCGAGATTTTCTTGGAAATTTGCTGTATGTGTGTTTGGAATTTAAGGCTACTGTCAAGGTGGATTCCTAGGAATTTTCCCTCTGTGAGTCTTGTGATGGGTGAACCACTGAGCGTTATGTTAAGTGAAAAATTTGTGGCTCTGTTTCCAAACTGTATGAAGTATGTCTTGTCAGTATTGAGAGTAAGCTTATTAGTCGTCATCCATGTTGATATTTTCTGTAATTCGGCATTAACAGTGTTGGCTAATATGACTGGATTTGGGTGAGAGAAGACATACGTAGTGTCATCTGCAAATAATATGGGTTTGAGTAGTTGTGATGCATTCGGTAGATCTTGATTAAATGAGGAATAGGAGTGGACCACGACACTTCCTTGAGGGACTCCAACTGTAATTTGTTGTGTGGAAGAGTTCGCTCCATTTTTGTACACGTATTGGCTTCTGTTACTACGGTAAGACTTTAGGTAGTTGAGTGGGTGCCCCCTTATACCATAGTGTGCTAATTTTGTGAGCAGTAAATCATGGTCGACTGTATCAAAAGCTTTGCGTAGATCAATGAAGATTCCCAGTGGGACTTCTTTCTTTTCAAATGCGGTGTATATTAACTCTAACATGTGTATAATAGCATCATTTGTGCTCTTGTTGGTCCTGAATCCAAACTGACAGGGGTTGAGTACATTGTGTGGAGACGATAGGAATAGATCTGTCTATGAATTAATTTTTTCGAAGATTTTAGAAAGCAGTGGTAAATTAGATATTGGTCTATAATTATTCAAGTCTGTTTGATCACCTCCTTTGTGGATCGGGGTGACCCAAGCTATTTTGAGAATTGATGGGAAGGTAGAGGCTTCAATGGATATATTGAAGAATGTTGCAATAATTGGTGACAGTACCTGTGAAGCTTTTTTGTACATAAAAGGCAAAAACTATTTCAAAACTTCCACCAATAAACTCTTTTTGAACGTAAACAGAGGAGGCTTTCTATTGTTGCCTCTCAGAGAGATAAATATCCTAAAATATATTTACACATTAAATTAGATGCTACTCAGAATTTGCATTGTCAAGAAATCGGAATGAATATTATCATCCCACCTTCCATTGAAAATACGAAAATGTTTTCAATAAAAAATTTTCCTATCACTCATACCAGATACAGAAACACAAAACTATATTTACAAGAAACACGACATTTTAGAAATATACAGGAGCTTAGAGAAAATATGCAAATAATTTCAGAACAATGTTATATAAAGAAATCATAACATGGACCAATAAGAGAAAGTTGAAAAATAAGGAAGGCCGGATTTATTTTGCACAATGAGTGTAACAGAAAAATGTCTAGAGGAAGCTGAGCACTACCTACCTTACAGAACTTTCAATAAACTTTTGTATGTCAAAACGGAGAGAAGAATAGGTAGGCGAGAGAAGAAATCAGAGGAAGAAACTATGCAGGAAGGAATCTTTCTTAAATGAAGTACAATGGTAAAGGAAAGGAGAACCTTGGGAAAATACGGTGAGGCTGAGAACTTCGGCAAGAATAAAACTTCACCAAGAATAAACCTCACCAAGAATAACTTCACAAAGAATAAACCTCACCAAGAATAAACCTCACCAAGAATAAACCTCACCAAGAATAACTTCACAAAGAATAAACCTCACCAAGAATAAACCTCACCAAGAATAAACCTCACCAAGAATAAACCTCACCAAGAATAACTTCACAAAGAATAAACCTCACCAAGAATAAACCTCACCAAGAATAAACCTCTAAAGAATAAACCTCACCAAGAATAACTTCACAAAGAATAAACCTCACCAAGAATAAACCTCACCAAGAATAACTTCACAAAGAATAAACCTCACCAAGAATAAACCTCACCAAGAATAAACCTCACAAGAATAAACCCTCACCAAGAATAAACCTCACCATGAATAAACTGAAGAATAACCTCACCAAGAATAAACTTCACCAAGAATAAACCTACCAAGAATAACTTCACAAAGAATAAACCTCACCAAGAATAAACCTCACCAAGAATAAACCTCACCAAGAATAAACCTCACCAAGAATAAACCTCACCATGAATAGGCTTCAGCAAGAATAAACCTCACCAAGAAAAACTTCCCCAAGAATAAACCTCACCAAGAAAAGAATAAACCTCACCATGAATAAACCTCACCAAGAATAAACCTCACCAAGAATAAACCTCACCAAGAATAAACCTCACCAAGAATAAACCTCACCAAGAAAACTTAAGAACAAAAAACTCAATTTTAACAGAAGATGCACAGAGAAATAAAAAAAAAATGAAAGTATGGAAAAAAAAAATGTAGAAAGCGAATGACAAAAGATAAGAAAAAACTACTGAGGAATGACAAAGCAGCAGAAACTAAAAGAAGACAGAATACTGCTCTTTAAACCCCCATCAAAGGAAATGCGACAGAAAAAGACCAGGAAAGAAGACTGAAGAACAAAGAGAACTCACGAGAAACCAGGAGAACGTCTGTGAGAAGCTGATAAAGCAAAGGAAACGCAAGGAATGGAAGGGAAAGGGTAGTAGATATCATGGGGCATGATTGGGAAAGATGTAAAACAACTTGTGAATGAGCTGGATAAAAAGGAAAGGGGGGACCTAAAAAAAACCCCATAGTTCCCCGAGAGGGCACAGAATTACACCCCAACCCCCTCGCTAAAATCAAAAAAAAATTTTTTTTGATATAAGGCGACCCCCGAGATCAAAAGGGGTTGGCAAAAAGTCCCAGTATTTATAAAGGGGAAGCAGGAAGCAATTAGAAAGGCCCCTACCATTGATAATTTATGTAAGGTAATAAGGGGTCAGAAAAGGGAAAAAGGGATGGAGCGTCTGGGAAAAAAAGGTTTATAATCATAAACCAGAAAAAATTTGTCTCATACACTTGCTGGAGACCCCCTGCCCAAAATAAAAAGAACTGAAGCAAGAAAGAAAATGATGGGTGGATTGCACGTTCTTGGTCTGCAAAAAAGAATTTCTCACTTTGACCCCAAAAAAAGGGTATAAACTTGGGAAGCAGTTCAACAGGCAATGCATGGCAGCGGATCAAAAAAGTAACCTTATATGATGAAGAAAAAAAGTGATTCCCCAAAAAAAAGGGCTAGTGTAGCAAAAGGATTAGTGGGGGGGCTGGTACTGATTCTGATGTACGTGAATGACATACCAAAATAAATTATTCCTGTTTGAAGTTGTTGAAAAAATTTGGCGGAGAAGAAAACCTGATAAGGAAAAAAAAAAATTTTAAAATGAACCGGGTAAAACCCATGGAATTGGTCAGTAAATGGTTCCTTTTTCAAACATAACTAGTACAAGGTTATAAAAGTTGGGGAGGGATAAAAATGACCTGACATTGGGGTATAGTTTAAAATTAACAAAGGCTGAAGACCTAACTAAGGAGGGAGATTTGGGGGAGAGCATAGTGTCGAGCATACCCCCCCGAAACGCATTTTTTCCGAATTACTTATTTATTGAATTGGTGATCGTGAACCCCAGGTTGGGGTTTTGGGGCCCCCAAAGTCATGACATCTTTTAGAACATAGCTTGTTTTTTGACACAAAAAGGGGATTTTTTAGAACGTTTTGCCATGCAGTGGCTTCATCAACCCTATAAAAAAAAAAGAATGAAAATCAGGGGGAAAAATACCCCCGCCGGGGCCCCCAGGGGAATCAGTCCATCAATCTTGAAAAGAATACAGCATATCCGCGATTGATGGACTGATTACATCGACTCCAGGCTGAAAAACCCAAATTCCTTCTGATTTTATCATTCTTTTGTTTTGGGCTGATGAAGCCACTGTGTGGGGGCCTTTCCCCCAAAAAGGGGCCCAAAATTTTTGCATATGTGTCTTTTTAAAAATTTTGTCGGTTCTCTGGAAATTTGTAACATATGTTAGGTTCATCATGATATGTAGGACCTGCATGAGTCTCGTACCTGATAAAGCACACACTAAAAAAAATCTAGATTTTTTAAAAAAAACTAAAAAAACTAACTGGAATGATCAATAAAGACAGACTAAAAAAAGTGAACCTGTCAACATATGAAGACTTGAAAGGCTGAACAGACAGACTTCTGGGGAGGCGGATGACGGGGGGCCCGAGATTACAGATGGAAGTCAAAGAAACAGATATATCACATTTTGTCTACGTGGGCGCACGGACTAACACAGTCACACAAACATGCAGACATAGAAACACACACACATACACACACACACACAAAAGGGGGGACCAGCAGCTATGACGCGCCCCCCGCAACCACAACAAAAGGGGTGCACAGTATACAAAGTCATGGAGAAGTTTCGGAAAAAAAACCCTTGGGAAAAAGGAAGGGGGAAAGATTTTTTTACCCCATAACCAGCACAGTTTCGGGGGGGGGAAATCCTTTTCACAAACCTACGGGGAAAATTTTCGACAAAATAACAGAAGAAAGGGGGAGGGGGGCGGAGACTGCATTTTCGTGGACATTAAGAAGGTTTTTTGCCACAGTTCTGCACAAGAGATTAGTAAAAGGGAGGGGAACAAGGGGGAAAAACGGGGGAAAGGGACTGCAGTGGATCAGGGGGAAAAACCTGAAAAGGGAGAAAATAACGAGTGATGGTACATGACAAGATGTCAGAGTTCGCGTCTGTCACGATTGGGGGTTTCCCCAAAGGGGGGAGTCCGGGCCAGTCTGTTTCTGGTATATGTGAATGACGAGACCAAAAAAGGGTAGATTCAGAGGTGTCTGTTTGCAGACGCTGTGAAGCTAATGCGGAAAATTCAAGTGGATGAGGAACAGGTAGGATTAAAAAGGTTTCGGAAAAGGGGTGCAACCTTTTGGGCCAAAGACAGGCTATTGTAGTTTAACCTCACCAAGTGTTGTTTATGAAGATTTGGGAAGATCAACAAGGGGCCCCAGACATAGTACAGGCTAGGGGGGGCCCCAGACTGCAAACCTCAATCAAGGAAAAGGGTCTTGGGGGTTTTTGGGATAAACCCCGCAAATCTCCTGAGGCGCATATCAAAACCCAAAAACTGCTGCCCTATGGGTGCCTGGTAAACCTAAGAATAGCTTTTCGCATCTAAGTAAGGAACGGGGTGGCACTGTACACGTTGTATGTCAGGCCCATGTTGGGTATGCAGCACCAGCATGGAATCCCCCTGGTCAAGCATATTAAGAAATTGAAGAAAGTGCAGAAGTTTGCAACAAGGGGAGTTCCGGAGCTAAGGGCATTCCCCAAAAAAAAAGGTTTAGAGGGCTCCCCAACTGATGACACTGAAGGAAAGGAAGACTGGGGGGGGTAAGGTAAGGTTTTAATGTATGAAAAGGGAAAGATTGAGGGATGAGACACAAGAACCCCAAAACACTTCTTGAAGATAAAAAACAGATGAGTCAAGGATTTAGGAAACATTTATTCCCCTCTTACAACTGCCAGGGGAAGGAACAATCAGGAGAGGGGGAATGGCCCCCACACACACACACACACACACACACACACACACACACACACACACACATAGCCCGGGGGTTTTGACTACCCCCCCAACCCAAATAGGGTAAAAACACACACACACACACACACACACACAAAGCCAGTTATGGGTGATTTCAATCACAAAGAGATTGATTGGGGAAAAAACCAGAGCCCCATGGGGGTCCTGAACATGGAGAGCCAAGATAGGATGTGGTACTGGAAAAAACCCATGCATCAAATGTTAGAGACACTACCAGAGAGAGAGGTGGGGATGATCCAGCAAGAGGGGACCTAGTATTCACCTTGAGTAGTTCGGACATCGAGGATATCAGAGGGGCCCCTTGGAGCTAGTGATCATTTGGTTCTGTGTTTTGATTATATAGTTGCCCCACAAGTGGAGGGGAGCAGGAATGGAAAGGGGGAGAAACGAAACTACAAAAGGGGGACTACACAGGCGAAAAGGAACTTCCTACAAGACGTTCAGTGGGAGAGAAATTGGCAGGAAAACCAGTAAAAGAAATGATGGAATATGTGACAACCAAATGAAAAGGGGGCGGGGGAGAGGTTTGCCCCAAAAGGGAAACAGAAGTAATGGGAAGACCAGAACGAGTCCTTGGTTCCCCAGAGGTGTAGGGAGGCAAAAAGTAAGTGTAATAGAGAAGGAAAAAAGTACAGAAGAAAAAGGGCCCCCGGGAAAAAAAAAGAGATTAGCCGAAGCCCCAGAAACGAATATGCAAAGGTAAAAGGGGGAGGCTCAGCGACAATATGAAAATGATATAGCAAAAAAAGTCAATTCCCCCAAGTTTTTGTATAGCCACATCAGGAGGAAAACAACAGTCAAGGACCAGGTAATCAGGCTGAAAAAGGGAAAGGGGGGGGGAGTTCACAATAAACGCCCAAAGGGGGGTATGTGAGGAGCTCAACATGAGTTTTAAAAAAAGTATTTACACAGGAGACAGGTAGGACTCCAGGAATTCAGAAGGGGGAGGTATCCCAAAAAGGGGTGGGGGATGAAATACACACAACCGAGGAGGAGGTGAAGAAGCTGCTATGTAACCCCGATCCCCCCAAAAGCGGTGGGCCGGGGACAACATTTCTCCGTGGGTCCTTAGAGGGGAGAGATGTTGTGGGGCCACTAAAAAAAAATCTTCAACACATCCATTGAAACTGGGCAACTACCTGAGGCGTGGAAGATGGCAAATGTAGCCCAAAATTTAAAAAAAAGGAGAAACAAAAAGGCATTAAACTACAGACCTGTGTCACTGACGTGTATAGTATGCAAAGTCATGGAGAAGATCATGGGGGAGGAGAGTGGTGGCCCCTTTAAAAAGACACAAGCTTATAAACGACAACCAGCACGGTTTCAGGAAAAAATCCTGTGTCACAAACCTACTGGTTTTTTTATGATAAGGTAACAGAAGTAAGACACGAGAGGGGGGGGGATAGACTGCTTTTTTTTTTGGGCTGCAAAAAAGGCGTTCGACACAGTTCCTCGCAAGGTTAATGCAAAAGCTAAAGGATCAGGCACACGTAACAGGAAAAACACTGCAATGGATCAGAGAAAAAACTGACAGGGGGGGCCCCAAGAGTCATGGTACGTGACGAGATGTCCCCAAAAGGGGGGCCTGTGACGAGTGGAGTTCCACAAGGGTCAGTCTTAGGGGCCCGTACTGTTTTTGGTATATGTGAATGACATAACGGAAGGGATAGACTCAGAAGTGTCCCTGTTTGCAGATGATGTGAAGTTAATGAAAAAAGGGGAAAAAATCAGTCGAGGATCAGGCAGGACTACAAGAGACCTGGACAGGCTGCAAAACCGGGGCCCCTAACGGGGCCTTGAATTTAACCCCCAAAAAATAAAGTCATGAATATCGGGGAAGGGCAAAGAAGACCGCATACATAGTATAGTCTAGGTGGCCAAAGACTGCAAGCCTCACTCAAAAAAAAAGATCTTGGGGTGAGTATAATACCGAGCACATCTCCTGAGGCACACATCAATCAGATAACTGCTGCAGCATACGGGCGGCTGGCAAACCTAAAAAGCGTTCCAATACCTCACTAAGGAATCATTCAAGACTCTGTATACCATATCGGGGGCCCATACTGGAGTATGCAGCACCGGTTTGGAACCCACACCCGGGCCAAAAAAACGTCAAGAAATTAGAGAAAAAAGCAAAAAGGGTTTCAACAAGACTAGTCCCAGAGCTAAGGGGATTGTCCTACGAAGAAAGGGGTTTAAGGGGGAAACGGCCAAAGACACTAGAGGACAGGAGGGTTAGGGGAGACATATTTTAAGACATCATGTGGACAGGGCAAAAAAGTTCCAGAGAGGGGGGACAGAAACAAGGGGGGATAATTGGAAGTTGAAGACTCCCCTGAGTCAAAGGGGGGTTAGGAAGATTTCTTCAGTCATAGAGTTGTCAGGAAGTGGAATAGCTTAAAAAGACATAGTGGAGGCAGGAACCATACATAGTTTTTTAAACTAGGTTTGATAAAGCTCATGGAGCAGGGAGAGAAGGGGGCCCAGTAGCAATCAGTGAAAGAGGCGGGGCCAGGGCTATGACTCGACCCTGCAACCACAAATAGGTGAGTACACACACACACACACAAATTTTTTTTCATTCCATTGAAATTCCAGCCAACGACAGCTACAACGACAAATCGGTCTCCACTTTTTCCTCGAGCCTTCCCATGTGGCGCGCTTTGAAATATGTAAATTCCCCTGGTGGGTCCTATCTGGCCTCTCCTCCCCCCAGGACGTGACGGAATGTCTGAGCCATGTCCCCTGTCACACACCCTTCCCCGCTGCCGATGCTATCACTCCCCGTCGCCGCTGCCGATGCTATCACTGCCCATGTCGCCGCTGCCGATGCTATCACCGCCCTGTCGCCGCTGCTGATGCTATCAATGGGGCCCTACCGCCGCTGCTGATGCTATCCCCCCCATGCCGCCGCTGCTGACGCTGTCACTGCCCATGGGGCCCTGCTGATGCTATCACTTCCCATACCCCGCTGCTGACCTATCCCCTTCCCATACCCCCTTTTTGACGCTATCACGCCCATGTCGCCGCCGCTGGCCCCTCACCCCCATACCGCCGCCGCTGACGCTGTCACTGCCCATGCCGCCGCTGCCGACGCTATCACTACCCATACCGCCGCCGCTGACGCCGTCCCCCATGGGGCCCTGCTGATGTTATCACGCCCATGCCCCCCGCTGACGCTATCACTGCCCATACCGCCGCTGCTGATGCTATCACTACCCATACCGCCGCTGCTGACGTTATCACTACCCATACCGCCGCTGCTGATCCCGCCCCGCCCATGCCGCCGCTGCTGCCCCATCCCCGCCCATGTCCCCTTTTTCTGACGCTGTCACTCCCCCTGCCCCCCTTTCTGATTTTATCCCCGCCCATGCCACCGCTGCTGACGCTATCACTGCCCATACCGCCGCTGCTGATGCTATCACTCCCCTCCCGCCGCTGCTGACCCCATCACGCCCATGCCCCCTGCCGATGTTATCCCCGCCCATGCCGCTGCCGATGTTATCACTGCCCATGCCCCCGCTGCCGATGCTATCACCCCCCTGTCACCGCTGCTGCCCCAAACCGCCCATGCCGCCGCTGCCGATGCTATCCCCGCCCATGTCGCCGCTGCTGACGCTACCCCGCCCATGTCGCCGCTGCCGATGCTATCACTGCCCATGCCCCCGCTGCTGACCCCATCACTGCCCATGTGGGGGTCCCGACGCTATCACTGCCCATGCCGCCGCTGCTGATGCTATCACTGCCCATGCCGCCGCTGCCGATGTTATCACTGCCCATGCCGCCGCTGCCGATGTTATCACTGCCCATGCCGCCGCTGCCGATTTATCACTGCCCATGCCGCCGCTGCCGATGCTCCCCTGCCCATGTCGCCGCTGCGATGCTATCACTGCCCATGTCGCCGCTGCTGACGCTACCCCCGCCTATACTGCCGCTGCTGATGCTATCACTGCCCATGTCGCCGCTGCCGATGCTATCATCCCCCCGGGATGTTATCACTGCTCATGTCGCCGCTGCTGATGCTGTCACTGCCCATGTCGCCCTGGTCTATCACTGCCCATACTGCCGCTCCTTATGCTTCAGCTGCCTATGTCACCGCTCCTCCAGCTTCAGCTCCCCTTTTCACCCCTTTTTCCAGCTTCAGCTCCCATGTCACCGCTCCTCCAGCTTCAGCTGCCCATGTCCCCCCTCCATTTTGTGCCCATCCCCGCTCTTCCAGCTTCAGCCCCCCATTCCCCTTTTCTTCCAGCTTCAGCCCCCCATGTCACCGCTCCTCCAGCTTCAGCTGCCCATGTCCCCCCCTCCTCCAGCTTCAGCTGCCCATGTCCCCCTTTTTTCCAGCCAGCTGCCCCAAAACTGTCGCCCCCTTTTGTCTTATCCACCGACACCTCTCGCGGCCCTGCCCCTTTTCCCCCCCAGGGCCCCCGCCACTGAAACCCTCCCGCCTGAAGCATTCCTGCCCCACAAAGTCTCATCCCCCTCGGCTGCCCTCACCAATATTTCATTTACTCTCTTTCTTCTAAAAAAAACAAAGCAAATTGTTCACTACACAGGGTGAATTCAATCCATACTGTTCTCTAAGGAAGTATACTTGTTAATAATTATTTAAATTTTATTTAAGCTTGGGGTGCATAAACTATAATTTGCTAAAAAAAAATTTCAGTATGAATATTTAACTTAAGATAACCCCAAATTTCGTGTTTTTTTTTATGATTAGAAGAAATTTTAACCAAAAATTTCACAAAAAACTGTTTAAATAAAAAAAATTCCCCGATTATATCTTAAAAACCAAAAAAAAAGTTTTTTGGGGGGAACACAAAACCACTTTAAGTTTAAAAAGGGGCCCCCCGGGGGGATTCTATTGTTATTGTATTTTTCCCCCCAAAAATTTTTACTAATACAATATGAAACACCAAAAAAATTACATCCATCATTCACATGCACATTTATTTTAAATGGGGGAAACCCCAAAGCAGGGCTCATATAACGCCTGTGGAATTGGAGGCATTGAGATTCGATCCACGGACGGGAAGGATAAGTCTGTTTTGGAGAAATTTTGGGCGTCGTTAATAAGTGGCTTATTTTGTTATCTCATGGAAATTAATTTCAGGAATGACATATAAAAAACTGGAACAGGGGGAACCTCCTTTTTTCAATTGTTCTATGACCCTTAACCATGACCTGAGTAAAAAACCCTGACCTGAGTCAAAACCATGACCTGAGTCAAAACCATGACCTGAGTCAAAACCATGACCTGAGTAAAAAACCCTGACCTGAGTCAAAAATGAAAAAATTAAACCAAAAAAAAAAAAAAAAACCCAAACCCAAAATCAAAACCATGACCTGAGTCAAAACCATGACTTGAGTCAAAACCATGACCTGAGTCAAAACCATGACCTGAGTAAAAAACCCTGACCTGAGTCAAAACCATGACCTGAGTAAAACCCATGACCTGGTAAAACCCATGACCTAGTAAAACCCCTGACCTAGTCAAAACCATGACCTGAGGAAAAAACCCTGACCTGAGTCAAAACCATGACCTGATTAAAAAAACCCTGACCTGAGTCAAAACCATGACCTGAGTCAAAACCATGACCTGAGTAAAAAACCCTGACCTGAGTCAAAACCATGGCCTGAGTCAAACACTTGAAGCCGCTATTATTTTATTATTATAATCATAACTACGAGCTAAACCTAAAGGGGGCATTCAGCTCTTTTAAGCCGCTGGGGTAAGACGTTCTGAAATTATGAAAAAAAAGCCTAGAAAGTTATATGCAAATGCCTAAGAAAAATCATAAACAAAAACCTAGGATAAAGTTATTGGAAAATAATAACACTCTGGCTGCTCAGGCTTAAAATGGTAAAATTTAAAAAATTGATAAAAAAATGCGTGTTTTCAATATTTTCTTTTTTTTTGGAATTCCTATTCTGTTGAAAATTCTTTTCATTCCTAGGGGAAAACCAACTGTTTTTGTGTTATGGGGGAAAGTGGAATCAGTGCCAAAACTGGAGAATGACTTATCTGATGGCCCCTTAAATTTTTTCCCAAAACCGTGTGAATTCATGAACACAAGGATCATGATCTCATTGCACACCCTACCCCAACCTGAATTTTTTTTTTTAATAAATAGTAATATTCACTTTTAATCAAAACTAGCGAAAGCTTCTTCTGGTTGGCTTCAATGTATTATAGACGTTGCATCCTATAATAAGGATGACAACACAAGATTAGTGCTAATAGATACAAGTTTCATATTTTACTGAAATATTAAAAAAATATACTTGAAATCTTGGAATCAGCCCCTTACTCGAGAACGCCTTTTCTGATCAATATCAAACTCTTGTTGTTAGTGGGTTGTATTAAGACATAGCTTGTCCCTTACCTTGACGTTTGTAAATTTCAATTTGTAATTTTTTTATAGTCAAATTGTTTACCTTGTAATAAGTAGTAATTTCCCCTCTTTTGATTAGCTTCGAACCCTAAATGCCAGTGTATCCAAATACGAAAATTTTTTGCATTAAATTCGAAGAGCAATGAGTTGCCGAAAAATAGAAAAATAGCCCCCCTTGGGATCGCTAGTTGGTCTAATGAGTTTTTGTCTAGCTCCTTAAGGATCATAGGTGTGCTCTTTCCCCATGGGCCAAGGGTCTCTGATTTTAAAGGGAACAAACATATAATGATGGGCAAGGTCGTCATTTTTTTTTGACTTTTGGGACTCCCGGGGAACTGGAAGCTACCCTCTTTCATCCCTGGTGTACTGGAGGGGGGGATAAGCCAGTGTGGAAGCACATGTATAGTCTCACACCACCTGCTTGCCGTATATCTAGGCCTGAAGGATAATTCCATCTGTTTGAGTGCCATCAGATCAGCATAGTTTGGGGTGTCTCCTTTTGCTGGACATCCAGATGTTGAAAGGATCCTTTAGGATGATGTTATTAAACTCTTCTTCCTTTTAAGTTTCACTGAGATCTGCGGCAAACAAGACCATGGTACCAGAATCTCCAAAACAGACCCCTGGGGGAGGGCCAAAACTGATTACCCGGGCGAGGGGAATTTTGGGCCCCCCAACAAAAACCCCCATAAATTTTTTCCCCTTTAAAGGAGGGGGTTCCTTTTCCCAGACCCCACCCCAAAATTATGGCAGCTATATTCTCCACTGGTAAAATTTTTGGGGACGGGAGGTGTGGTTGCAGAACCCGTTAGTTTTTTCCCAGATGCGGTTCCCCCAATGGACTTTTAACATTGTTCCTAAGGTGTTTATGGAGAATCGCTTTTAAGTTCATTAAAAACATGTAGACAGGAAGGGGAGTGTGCAGTTTGGGTGCCTTGCGGACACTAATACCTCCATTCTGAAGGGGAAAAAAGCTTGGTCCCACTGTTTTGTTACCTTCGTTTTATTTTAAAAAGGGGGGCCCATATTAGGAAATATGCTAAACGTGGCAGACTGAAGCACCTTGTGAGAAGAAAAGGGGATCGGGGGGTCTGGGGTTCCTTTTGTTGCTCCACCCCCCTCAGATCGCCCCAAATTTTTTTTAAAAAATTTAGTGCATGGCATCACTTAAAAAAAGGTGCTCCAAGCATCATGCTATTTGTGTGGGCAATGATTGATGCACGCGGTAGTACGGATCTCACTGCGTCGATCACTTTTTTTAGATGATTTCACATTTGGATGTATTACGGGGTATATATATATATATATATATATATATATATATATATATATATATATATATATATAGTAGGGGGGGAGGTTGGTAGACAGCAACCACCCAGGGGGGTACTACCGTCCTGCCAGGTGACTGTGAAACAGAAACCTGAAACTGTTTTACATGATGGTAGGATTGCTGGTGTCTTTTTCTGTCTCATAAACACGCTGGATAACAGGTTTATCTAGCTACTTCTACTTACACTTTAGGTCACACTCCCCGGGATACATGCATGTATTTTAAAACACACATCTATTTTTTTTTAAAACTCTTTTAATTTTTTTTTACTTTGTCCAGGGGGGGAAATGGAAAATAATCTTCCCCCTAAGCCATGCCTGTCGTATGAGGCCTAAAATGGGAGCAATAGTAACCCCTTCCCCCTGTACACATTTACTAAAACAAGAGAAGAAAAAAAACTTTATAAAACTGGGATGTTTGAATGTGTGGGGTGTAGTGCGGATTATAAGAAAGAGATGATTGCTGATGTTATGAATGAAAAGAATTTTTTTTGGCCCCAAAAACGAAACAAAGCTAAGGGGGGGAGGCGAGTTTCAGTGGGGAGAAATAAATGGGATTAAGCCCCGGAGTATCTGATAGAGTTAGAGCAAGGAAGGGGGGGCAATAATGTTGAAGGATCATTTTGGGGAAAAAAAAGGGGGAAAATAAATGTGTAAATTCAAGGATAATTGGTAAAAAAAAAGGGGGGGGATCCCAAAAAAATGGGTCATAATAAGCGTGTATGCACCTGGGAAAAAGAGGGGGTAGAGGAGAGAGAGAGATTTTGGGAGATGTTGGGAATGTATAGGAACTTTTGAACCAAGTGAGAGAGTAATTGTGGTAGGGGACCTAAATGCTAAAGTAGGAGAAACATGTAGAAGGGTTTTGGAGGTAAGTTTGGGGTGCCAGGTGTAAATGATAATGGGGGCCCTTTTTTTGAAATTTGCATAGAAAGGTGTTTAATTATAGGTAATACATATTTTAAGAAAAAAAAAGGGTAAATAAGTATACAAGATATGATGTAGGGGGTAAGACAGTAGTTTGTTGGACTACGTATTGGTAGATAAAAAAAAACTGTTGAGTAGACTTCGGGATGTACATGTTTATAGAGGGGCCACAGATATATCAGATCACTTTTTAGTTATAGCCAGTGGGGTAAAGGTAGATGGGATACATGGAAAATAGAAGCAGTAAGTAAAGAGAGGTGAAGGTTTATAAACTAAAAAGGAGGCAGTTAGGGTAAGATATAAACAACTATTGGGGGATAGATGGGCTAGTGGGGGTAGGGGAATGGGGGCGAAGATGATGGGGAGATTAAAAAAGTAGTGTTAATGTTCGGCAGAAGTTTTTTGGTTACATGAAAGTGGGTGCGGGGGGGAAGAAGAGTGATTGGGGAAATGATGATGTAAAGAGAGTAGTAAAGGGAAAAAGTTAGCATGGAGAGGTTTTTTCAAAGTAAAAAGTGATGCAAGGAGGGAAGAGAATGGAGACAAAAAGAGAGGTTAAGAGAGTGGTAAAGCAATGTAAAAGAGAGCAAATAGAGAGTGGGGGGATGTTATCCCAAAATTTTTTTGAAAATAAGAAAAAGTTTTGGAGGAAAAAT